>QTSX02007250.1:0-213964 GCA_014839935.2 Entomophthora muscae
AGTAGCAACAGGGCTTCATAAAACCCAAAAGTCAAAAATACACCCAAAACATCCATTTCTAACTGAAACAACTATGATCTATACTATAAAAGATGCATTTGATAGTAAAAAATACCAAAAAAGTCAAGAAATAATAGCACTAAAAAATAAGAGAGAAGATACTGTAAATTCAGAACCTAAACATAAAAATGCAGGATTTTTAAACCCTTGGTCCAAATTTTGAATCACTTTTGTGGGCAACTCAGCTGAGTGTAGATTGAAATATTAAATAAAATTAACCATTTAATTTGACTTTTTTTGGTTAATTTAAATTGGCAAATTTTGAATCCCTCAAGCAGATAACTCAACTAACAAAGACAAAACTCAGCAAACAAATGCGGGATACATGATTCAGAAATGCGGGATTCTAATGTATAATTTAATATTTCCTGAGTGTCAAAAAAATCATAGACAATATGTAAAAATTAATGAATCTGAAATTGTGGGATTGTCAAATCCAAGAACCAAGTTTCAAATCATAATTGCAAGGAATTTGAAATAAATATAATTTATGGGTGTCTCAAAAAGGATGTCAAAGGATCTAGAGTGGATTTGTGCTAATTCTTTTAGGAATCATAGGCATTCTCAAAAATCACCCTATTCCAATTTAGGACGGCTAAAATTTTGAGCGTAATATTCACCAACTTAACATACTTAATAATAAAATTGAATAAAATATGCACATCTCTTTTTGAGTCTAATTTTTTTAATAAAAATTTATTATGTCTCTTTCAACAACAACCAAGTCAATGAGTTGTTCCCTGGCCTTGACAAAATCATGCAGGGCTACACTGGGTCTTCTAATAGTGAAGCCTCCCTCTATGGCCACTCCTAACCCGCAGGCCCCTCTGCAAGCACCACCCAGGAGTGTGTTCTTTCTCCCGCGTCCTCAAGCATGGCCCTGTTTGCCCATCACGCACAGGCAGCTAATAACCCAAATCATACAGCAGCACTAGCATCCAGAATTGACCAAGTGAGCAATGGGGCCACCAATAGAAGCCAGAATCCCAAAATAGCCAATCAGATGGAACCGTCTGTTTCCCAAGATAGACATATCCCGCCTTCAGCCAATCAGCCTACAAGATGCAGAAGAAAATTAATCACTCTGGAGATTTTTCTTGAGATGGTTGAAAAGTGAGAGATGCTTATGTCCCTTGGGGAAATTGCAGCCGCAATGGGTTTTAAAAAGTCCACTGTGGCTGCAACACTGCAAGCCCACACCAGCTGTGGCCTCCTACCAAGAAGACCCCAACTGGTCCTGTTCTTTGACTGAAGGTGACACAGACTATCCCCTTATGATAGCCATTATGGAACGTGACCTGCGGATGCCCCTGGTCCAGGTACGTCTCCAACTGGGACTTCACAGCATCTTACCAACAAAAGAACGGTGAATTCATGGATGCACAGAGTTGTGGTTGCGGCCTGAATCTTATTCAATCAGGTTCTTGGTGGCCCCATTTTGGTGGATACTGACCCCTACAATTCAACTATTATTAATTTCATTAAAGGAAGGGCAATGAGGGCCCGTAATGATGTCATCTTTCTGTTGTATGCTAAGATATCTGGAAGTATTCAAGACTATGGATAAAAGTGTATCCAATCTGATGTGTACAAGTGCAGCCCAATCTTGTATTGTTTTGTCAGGGTTTTATTAGTAGTTTCCCCATTGGGCGTCAATTATTACTCAGCAATATCAAACACCACAGATGGGTATGCCTACCAGACAGAGCTCAAGGCCATGCTGGAGGAGTGGGCCACACAAAACGCCATGCACACAGTTGTACTGAGTGCTGAGATGGAGCAGCGGGAATTGCAACCCAAGAAATCAGGGCTGCAGGGCATAGTTGTTGGTCCTACCCCATCAACCACGCCAACATGCGTTTTGCAGATGTATGTCTCTATAATTTTGGTTCCACCCTCAGGCGCTTAAAGCCTGCCACCTACAACAAATTGTGCACCCAAATTGATATGGTTATGAGCTTTTCCCTTCTGTGTTTGTCCAGGACTTATTTGATCTCATCATCTTCTATGCAAGTGATAGTGATAAGTCCAGAAAGGACCCCACCTCCCCCCACACCAGTCCATCTGTTTTGTCAAGCCTGTATATGTGACAGAAGAAGAATTTGAGCAATTGAAGCAAACCACCCTTGCCGCCCCTTCCCAGTCAGCAAACCCTGCCTCCATAACCCCCCATCAAGCCACCTGCGTTTCAACCCTGAGTCCCAAGCCACTACTAACCCCCCACTATCTCTGATACTGTTCCTTTTACAGGCGCAGATGAAGGCAATGTTCATTCTGCCCATTCCCTCCCCTTCCTGTCCTTAGATTAGTAAATAAATATTTTCTTTGTGACAACTTATTAAAATTAATATCTCTCTTTTAATTCATAATTAACAATATTTTCTTTTCACATTATCAACATTTCCCATAATTAATACAATGTTGTACATGCTACAAATAACTTAAAATTATTAGCATACATATTTTTCATCATTATTAATAAACTAAAGACCATAATAAATATTTGCATTAGAATATTGCAATTAGACGTCAACTCTTGATGTTTAGAAATTATGTGCATAACTCAATAAATTTTTATTAATAAAATTCATTGTGAAATTGGCCTTTTTCATTGTAATTTATTTGAATTGTCTGTGGTTATATTAGAGAACCATTAACGCTTAGTATATTATTGATACATAGTGAATTTTACAGCCTGTATATTCACCTATTGGTAATAATTCTGTAAAATTTCCAGTCAGATTTTACAAGGTAATGATACAGTAGTTTTAAAAGCTATGGCAACAAGCAAAAATTCTTCAGATTTAAACAGAATGATTTCAGATTTAAACAAAATCCAAGCTGCGTGAGATTCAGGATTCAATTAATTTAAATATTTTTGATTAATAAATGAACTGTCAAACCAAAAACAAAATTTCACTAGCCCATCATACAAAATTATATCAAACATCAAGTGGTGTAGTTCAAACCACAAACAAAATGAACTGACACAACAACTGAAATGGATGTATGCTATTCAGGAGTATATTATAATCCAAGCAGGATTCATATGAGGCACCAACAGAAAGACTAAAGTGAAATGAAATTGGAGCAATCTAGAAGCGAGATTACACAAGCATAAAACAAAATGAACTCACACAAGATGTGTAGTATGAGCAGCCTAAAATAGAAAAATAACAGTTTAACAGCCAATCAACAGCTATCCAATTTAGGACCAGAGGCATTTTATCCATTTTCATGGCTCCAGATTTGTATGAAAAGGTTTTGAGAACCTTCCAAATATGGACTTGAGATTACAATAAAAATAATTCATTAAATTTTAAAATTTCTACTTTTAGTGATTTTATCCTAGGTTTTTTACAATGGTTTTTAATAACAACATCTTCAACGGCGCCAGCAGCCAAACCAGCAGCAGCCAAGCCAGCTTCAATGAAGGCAAGGCTCAGAACGTAGAGGCACTTGTTTACACCCAAGCCTTTGATGCAGGTAATGAGGAAGCTGACCTGTACCTTACCACCAACCCCTATGGCTTTGACTTGTTTGAGAGTCACTTAGCGTCTAGCTCTGCCCCTGTTCTCACACCCACCCCTGCACAAGCTGACCGTTAACTAACCAATCAGGATGGCAACCCTGATTTGGAACATTTTTCTGCCACCAGCCAACCTTCTCCCCCCTCAGCCAATCAGGCTTCAGCTCCCCCGGCCCAGCGCCCCAAGCGATGAATCATCACTACCCAAATTCTTCAGGAAATTGTGGCACTCAACCTGCAGGGTCTGTCCTGGGATCAGATTGCCGCCCAGTTGCAATTTACCTGAGCCACCATAATGCGGGAGTTCAGCAACCTAATAAATAAGGGGAATCTGATTGGGACAGCCAAGAAGCCAAAGAAGGCCATGGAGTCCCAGATATTCGAGGCCTACCCAATAATACTTGACATCCTCCAGCGGGACCCCAAGCTTCCCTTGACCCAGGTCCAGAAGCTGTTTGCGCACCATAACATATGGGTCTCCGAGCACATGGTGCAGCTCTGGATGTATGGGAAGGTGGCTTCCATACGGGTTCTTACCAATTTTGCCGGCAACTAATGGGATAGCACTGAGGATTCCCCGTATGATCCTGCCTTTCAATCCACCCTGGTCCAATGCCTGACTAGTCTGTCAGATGATGTCATGTTCATCTCTTACTATATGCTATCCATAGCTTTTGATGATTTTGGCACCCAAGGAAAAGCTGCCACCAAGAATGGAAGGAAGAAGGTCAAGAAGGGGACTTTCATTGGTGCATTTCTGGCTGTTTCAGCCAAGGGTTTTGTCTACTATTAGACAAACCCTGATTTCATTGATGGGTACTCATACGGCCACATCCTTGGTGGATTGCTTGACTCCTGGGATGGCTCAAATTCCAAATACTGGGTTTTCTTGAGCCACCAGATAGAGGGAAGCTCCACCGCCCTTGAGGCCATCCAGGGACGCGGTCACCAGGCCTCAGTCTACCCTGCCAGCCATGCAGACATCCATCTGGCTGATGTTGTCTTCTTCAACATTGGAGATACACTACAGGAGCGCCACCCTCAGGCTTTCAACGACCTCTATCTTGGGGTCCTTGATCGAAATTTTCTCTTTGGTCACCAAATGGTGGCTGACTTGTTTGCGCAAATGGTTTTCCATGTGAACATGGGCAACCAATCACGCAAGGATAAGTGCCTCCCACCCCGTGCCACAGCCACCTACCAGCCCATCCAGCCAATGACTGATGAGGAGTACAATGAGCGGTATATAGCGGCCATCACGCGCAATCCTCCTGCCTCCACCCCTGCCACCAACACCCCCTGCCCGCAAACCCAACCCATCCAATCCCAGACTTCCCAGGCCAGCACCGCCTCTACGTCCTCCTTTCCGCGCCATTCTGCCTACTAGGTATCACTCTTCCCTGCCCCAATGTACCCCTGTCATCAAACATTTTCTATTCATATTATCTTTTTTTTGAATTTCAATTGTTCATGTTCTCTTTGTTTATAGTGGGTTTTATTCTTTATGTTCAGCTTATTTCTATAAAATCATATATTTACTAAGGTGTGTATCTAGATCCTGAACACAGTTTTTTTTAGCACCCAACCATAGCCCCTTGTGAAAACATTAACAACAATTTGGTGATCAGCTAAATTTGAATTAGAAAATTATAGGTTATCTTTTTTTAGATAAAGTTGTTACTGATCCAAATTCAAAACCTTAATGATAAAATTTAAGCCAATCAGGAGCCAAGTAATAAAGTGATTGTTGTGACATAAAGGGTCATTCAATAATTCTTTGATGCATGTGCGCTAATTAATATGATTGGCTGGATGTTTTGCCATTGTACGCCATTGCTGCTATGGCAAGTTGTTGGTGGACTAGGGCTAACCCAGCAGCTGATTGGGCACTAGTCCATCAACAACTTGCCACAGCAGCAATGGCGTACAATGGCAAAACATCCAGCCAATCATATTAATTAGCGCACATGCATCAAAGAATTATTGAATGACCCTCTATGTCACAACAATCACTTTATCACTCAACTCCTGATTGGCTTAAATTTTATCATTAAGGTTTTGAATTTGGATCAGTAACAACTTTATCTAAAAAAAGATAACCTATAATTTTCTAATTTAAATTTAGCTGATCACCAAATTTTTGTTAATATTTTCACAAGGGGCTATGGTTGGGTGCTAAAAATAATATGGTAATCAAGGAAACAATGCCAACACAAAGCAAACAACACATATTGAGATGAGCGTAAAACATATACACAATGGGCAAAAAGGTGGGATAATGTGATAAACAGGAAAACAAAAAGGAATAAACAAAGAGGCAACAGTATCAAAATAATACAGAATTTATTGGGGCAAAAGCTATAAAAACATATGGAAAGGTTAGTAAAAAAATAAAATGAGAGAACTCAAAAAGCTGCTAAAAGACCTTGACTTGGCAATTGCCAAAATTAAAGAGATTGACTGCAAGGTCAAAGCAAAGGTGAAGTCTGCTGTCCTCACTGGGGACAAAATTGAAAAGGTGTCCACCAAAGCACTCATGGCCAAGATTTTAGACACCCCCAAAACAACAATTGAGCAACTTTTAAATGTCCAGAAGCACGTTGTGGAAGGCCTTCAATTCAAGTCCTTTGCCCTCTCTGCGCCGTCTGTCTGGACAGATGACCCAGAAATGTATGCCCACCTAAGACCCGCAAAACATACCCAAAGAGATGACACTGAGCAGCCAGCACAACTGGTTACACCAAGAATAGCAAAGCCTGCCAAGTCTGCAGGCAAGGAGGAGACTGCAGAAGGTAACCTAAAATAATAATTAATAAAAATTTGCAAATACTTACCTGTTTTTTAGAGAACATAGACGGTGAACTCCGCCGGGTCCTGATCCCTTTTGTCCCCGCCACATTCTACGCCAACTACACCACTCATGTGGCCAAGCAGCTTTTCCTGCCCCCCTGTCTTGCAGGAGCTTGAAGACCGTATCCATGGGTCTTTTCCGATGTTGCGGGAGGCATTGGCTGGGCTTACGCATGGAGATGGGGCATCCAAGTGGGCAGTTACTGCCTACAAGGATGCCCAACTAGTCTGCCTGGACCTGGTGGTTCTCAGTGGAGTTTACTGTGTAAACTCCATTGAGCTTGTTTGGGACGTCTTGGCAACGCACCCATTCAAGAATATACCAGAGATGGGCCTGGCACATGTGGCTGTTTGCTTCTGCTTCCCGGTGGAGTACACCATGGCTTACCTGTTAGAGAACTTTGGGCGCGCAGTGATTCAATTGGCTGTTGCAGACGCAACAGCTGTAAAGTAGAATAAGACCCTCCTGGAGGACTTTGGGCTGGCCTGGAGCGCCAATGAGACAGAGCCCCCTGCAGCCATGGAGCTGTAATTTGCAAAAACCAAGCACAAGAAAAAGATCAGAACAGTATACAACAAACTTTGTGAGTTTACAGAAGCCTTTGAAGGCAAAGGCTCTATCTTGTTGTTTACCTTGGTTATCTCTTCTACTTTGGAATGGGCGCCAGAGTGGAGGACCTAGTTGGGGTCCTTCTTGGGATTGACAAGGCCTGGCTCTCCTTGGATGGGAAGAAGGCCCCCTCAGATACAACTTGGTTGACCATGTGATCCAGGACACCCTGGTCCTGGCTGGGATATACAGGTTTTCAGCCCTGCCTGAAAAGCTTCTGCTTCAATCCCACCTGACCCTACTGTTGTTCACAAGCAGGCGGGAGTATTTTAATAAGGGTGTATCCACTGTTCACAGTGTGGCAATGGAGGTTGTGCGCCACCTCCATTGCAGGGTGGGTACATATTGCTAAACCCATTACAGGTGCTCTTAATTTATTCGCTATACCAATAAATTTTTTTATACTTTAGATTATTTGTATGATAATTATTTTTTTAATGTTTATTTTAGCAAACAAAATTTGTAAAATATATCCCAGAGAAGGTCTCCATAAAAGCAAATAATATACATTAATAAAACACAATTTTACTTTGTACCTTATACAGTTAACTTTTTTAATTTGATTTTTATATTTATTTGACAAAATTGATATAAATATATTTGTGTAATCCAGTATCAAGTGTTTGGGATAACCTCAGATGGCATAATAAAAAATATAAATAAATAAATTACTAACCTCCATTGATGGTCTTGCAAAATGTAATTGTGGGCTTAGAAGCTTCTAAATATAAAATGTTAATTAATAAATCTTAAATAGTAGAAAAGAGAGAATAAAAAAGTTAGAGACACTATACCTTTAATTGATTGGCTGTTTGGTTAGGCACTGGGGATAAACAAATCAGTGTGGCCATAAAATTTGGCCACAGTCTCAGCTGGGAGGGTGTGGATCCCAGCCTAGAGCAAATCAAACAGGTCCTCAGTCCCAGAGGGATTTCCTTGATTAATAACTTGCTTGAGCCACCCAAAGTCTTCCTTGATGGGATTTAAGAAGGGCAAATAGGCAGGGAGGAAGAGAAGGCTCAAATTTGCTATGGCCAAATGCTGGGGGTCCACTCCAATGCTAGTGTCAATTGATGGAAATTCCTCAAGAATATCCGCCACCTTATGGAGACCAACATTGTACAGCACAATTATGTTGATGAAGCCTGGGCTTGTGCGCCTCAGGTGCTCCTGGACCAATTGGAGAAATGATAGGAAGATCTGGCTATTGTGAGAACCCAATATCATTTGGTACCACTTGACCCCCTTTGGACCAAGGAGAGCCACCATCAAATAGGCTGTGGCGTGGACTGCAGCACGCCAAGCCATCTCGTCATTTGAGCCTTTGGGGACATACCCATACTTATTGCACATCAACAAGGCAAATGCTGATTTGTCAATGTAATAGAATTTGACTGTCCCCTTGGCTTTGAGGACAGTGTACGCCTCTGCGTATTTTTTTCAGGTCCCAACATTGGCTGGGCTATTACAATTGTAGGGGATACCCCAAGCTTTTTCCAGGAAAAGTGCATTCCCTTGAGCAGATGATAGTAAAAGGAAATTGAGAAATTAATCCCAAAAGTAGATTTACCTTGGCCTGTATATTTTCCAGTTCAAGATGTCAATCTTGGGCTATCTAGTAGTGGATTGTCTATTTGTGCTCCTTGGTGAGCATGGTTGACACGTGCAAGGATTTCTCCATAGCAAGGACTCAGCTAGTATTGATGAACTTGTTGAAGGTCTTGCTGGCGTACTTGGGATCCACTCTAACAAGGACTGTGGCCGCCTTGTAAACACCAGATTCACATATTATCTTAAGCAGGATGATGTGTTTGATGTCAGGGATGCGCTTCTGGGCAGGTGTTTTGGTGGTGGGGATTGACTTGTTGGCATTTGGCACAACACAGGGCATTGGTACCTTGGTGTAGAAGGCTGTAACTTTTTTGAGCAGTACTGTCCCTCATCAGCTCTGAAGAACTCAGGCTATTTGTCCTCTTCCTGATTGCCATCACTGATGTAGGGTTTGTAGCTAGTATCAAGGGCAACAGTGGCAAAATTGACTGTAGGGATGTAAAAGTGAGAATTCAAAAGTGAGAATCTAAAAGTGGCCATGTCAACACTTTTAAAATTTTAAAATTAAATTAAAACAGCTCATCTGAAATTAAAATTTATTATTGTCATATAAAATACTTTTTATTCATTCTCTCAACCAGAAAAGTCAAGAAAAAGTAATTATTTTATTATTAAAAGCCATTTTGAAAATTTAAAAAGTGTTGACATGGCCACTTTTAGATTCTCACTTTTACATCCCTACAGTCAATTTTGCCACTGTTGCCATATCAAGTAAAAGCTTCACCTTCTCCAGCATGGCCGACGGGACCAACTCTTGCCGGTACACAACATCAAACTCATACAAAGTAAGTTCTACCTCCTTGTTCTAAATGTTTTGGTAGTGGTGACTTTGGTGGGCTTCCAGGTCAGCTTTGGGACCCAAGGGTTAATGCTCCGCACCCTAGCAGCTTGTGCTCCTTGAACTAGCTGTGTCAGTGCAGCGTCACTATGTAACTCTCCTCTCCTGCCTCCCTCCTGAGTAGGCACTTGTGTTGTACTAAGTCTATTCTTTGACCCACGGGGGCAACCACAACTGCAGTGCACAACAGGTGCAATGGTAGTCTGTTGTTGTGTTCATTCCATTTTAAAATTTAATAAAATATTAAATAAAACTTAATTAAGTTACTCCCTAATTTTAAATTTTGATTTTTATCTGAATATGGATATTTGATTAATATTTTTTCCCACTCAATATCCTAATTATAGATTTTTTTATTTCTTAGTTAGTTGTTTTTGGGTTTATCACACCCATTTTAGAATACCAGAAATAATTTCCACCTGTTTTCCCATATTTTACGCCAAATTAAGCACCCAACACAATATTTTTAAAAAATTTGTTCTAGATTGTGTGCCCCATTTTAGATACCTTGGTATCATTCTTGATTACAATCCATAGCACACAACATTTGAGTGATTTTGTTTACATAGTGAGTTGCTATTGTGTTTTGTTTTTGGTTTGAGTTTTGACAAACCTTGCTTGGGTGTATTTTGTCACCAATTCACATAGTAAACATATGTACACCAAAAGTCAACTCACACCATTTTTTTGTGAATCCATGTATTTTGGATTATATTTTGAATGGTTTTGCTTTGCGCATGAGTACTTTGTTGCTGTCTTGACCCATTTTGCCCATTAACGCCAATAAACCCTGTTAACAGAGTGTATATTTTAACCTGAGAGTTGGATTTTGTTTAAATCTGAGGTATTTTTGGTTGTTGCCATAGCTTTTAAAGCTACTGTATAAATAGATTAATTTTATTTAAATAATTATGAATCTTTTTAGTGTAATGGCTTTTATTTTAAAAGCCACAGATTTGACTTTGTGAGGCACCACCTGATCTTTATTATTTCAGTGCCATTACAGCCACACAATGCAAAAACCAATGATTTTCATGTATATCAAACTAACTATTACATATGACTGGGTTTTGCATAGAAAATCTATTTATCAAATCATTATACAAGTGAAAGGTAATTTGAGTTCTAAACAATCACTTGTTTAAACATAAGTGGAGCAGGCAGCTTGATGTGGATAAATAGAGCTTTTGTTGTTAACTACATAATATATGAACCTGTACTCAACTAGCAAATAAACAAATTTATAAATCATATTTCATTATTACACAGTTTTGCTTTATTAAACTGTCTCTTTATTATTATCAACCTAATTATATATTACTATTATAATTTAAAATTAAATCAAAAATAAATATAAAATTTAAATTTCAAGAGAATATTTTTATTAGGGGGATGCAAATTGCAAAGGGGAATGCAATTAATCCGGGGTATTATACCCCAAAATTTAATTTTCTGCTAATGTGTCCAATTGGGACCATGTACTCTTTTGTATGTGGTGGACAACTCTGGCGCCAATTGCTAGAGGGGTGGCACTCAGCACCCTGGTGGTGGCTGAGCATCTTATAAAAGGCAGATGCAAAAACAAATTGATTAGGAGTTGGTTCTTGGGAGGTATTGTGTATCCATACAACAAAGCTAATTTAAAACAGTTGTATAGGACATGCTCTACAGTTTGTTAGCCCCGTGGCGTCCTTATTTTGTCCAGTGTCAGCCAGCAGATGTCCATTTGAAGGGGGACATCCTCCAGCTTTTTCACATTGGCTTTCATGATGCAGTGGAGGATTACCCCAAGGTAAACAGTGAGATCCAGTTGCTGTGAAGTATAGATTTCCGCAAATAAGCAGAATTTCCTGTATATAATGACAAATCTATTTGTATAGAATGTATTTGAAAATTTGATTTAGGGTAATTCAGGAATTTTGGAGGGATTGGCCCCCATGCCTTTGCAAAAGATATGAATAAATGTTTCATCTTATTGACTAAAAATACTTCACCTATTTGATTTGATTAAGTTATTGAAGATTGCTTCCTTGATGTTTTCTTGTGGAACTTGAAATTGCTTTTTTCAGGTTTATTTCATATGATTTTATAGTTAAAATTGAAATTGTTCAAGACATTCAAAGATATATTTATCAAAATTCATGTTGACATATTTTAATCTCCATTGTTTTATTAAAATTGATACTTGCGCCTACTTCATAGGCTTCTCTGACCCAAGTTGAACTTCCTTCTGGCGCTTTTAATTCCCTATTCATTTTTTTTTGTTGCATATTGATTGATATTTTTGAATTTTTTTATTAATTTCATTTTTATTCATTTGAATTACAGGGGCTACCAGTGAGTGGTAACCCCTGTAAATCCAACTGGGCGTAAAGGCTTCCACTTTAGCGGCCTTGTCCCCATTTCTTGTTATAGCTAAAGTAAATTTAAGGAAAACATAAAAAACTTACTGATTCTTTCCCCTGCAGCCCCCTCAGCCACAGGCGCCCCTTCAGTAAACTTCATGAGCATTATATGCTCTTCATTTGATTTCCTGGGCTTGATCTTCCTTATTTTCTTTGCTACTTGTGTTTCCTCTTGATTTTCATTAGTTGAATTTTCTTTGTTTCTTGAGGCGCTCCTGCTATTTTCTTGTGTTTTTTCATCTGTTTCCATTTGGCTAGTTTTCTCTTCATTTGTGTTAATTACTTTTGAGCTTTCATTTCCTTCAATTAATTTGATTTTTTGAGTATTCTTTCTGTTGGTTTTTGCAAATTCCCACAAGTTTTAACTTTCATTTTGAAATCTAACCACCTGAGTATTTCCTTTTCAAGATTTAAAATTATTTCCTTGTGTTCTTCATTGACTATTGTTCCCAGGCTATTTTTTGAGGTTTCTTTTTGCTAGACCAAGGCCCATCCCTCATTTCCCAAATGATTTACCACAATTTCCCTTATGTTATGTTCAAGCTTGACCACCTTTTGAAGAGCTGACTCTAATTCATTGATTAGGCTGTAGATATTTGACATTTTGTTTGTATTACATCAAAAAACTGGTTTTTATAGTACTATCCTCAATACATGAATAATCTTTCATCATTATTAATAAATTAAAGACCATAAATGTAAATATTGCATTAAAATATAGTAATTATATGTCAACTCTTGATATTTAGAAATTATATGCATAACTCAATGCATTTTGATTAATAAAATTCATTGTAAACTTGGCCTTTTTCAATGTAATTTATTAAAACAGATTGTGTTTATATTAGAGAGCCATTAACTCTTAGTAAAAACATTGATACATAGTGCATTTTACAGCTTGTATATTTGCCTATTGATAATAATTCTGTAAATTTTTCATTCTATTTTGTGAGATAATAATAATGTAATGTTTAATAAATTAATGTTTATTATTATTAATTGGCCTATTTTCTTTGCTATGGTGATTGTGCATTTTCTGATATTTACACACTAGTATCCAATTGGTTGGTTTCATATCCAATTGCATAGGCAATAGGAAACATGGTTGCCATCCCAAGCACATTTGGTATCAGGGTGGTAACCATGTTTCCTATTGCCTGTGTGATTGAATGTGAAATCAACCAATTGGATACCAGTGCATAAATATCACAAAATGTACTATTACCACAGCAAAAAAAATCAGCCAATTAATGGTCATAAACATTAATTTATTGATCTATTATAATATTATTACCTCACAAAACCCCACTTAAAAGTTTACAAAATTATTATCAATAGGTAAATATGCAGGCTGTAAAATGCACAATATATTAATATTTTTACTAAGAGTTGATGGCTCCCTAATATAAACACAGTCCATTGATATAAATTACAATGAAAAAGGCCTCATTTACAATGAATTTTATTATACAGAATGTATTGAGCTATGCACATAATATCTAAATATCAGGATTTAATGCATACCTGCAATATTCTTATATAAAATTTACATTTGTGGCTCTTGATTTATTATCAATAATGAAAAATATTCATGCAAATGAACATTTTTTACCACATCAAATGTAAAACATTTTATTAATTATGGGGAATGTCAATAATGTAAAAATATATATTATTAATTATGAAATGGAATATTTAATATCAATTTTAATAATTTTTCACAAAGAAAAGTTTTATTTTACTCATCTGTCAAGAGTTTGATCCTTTAAAAAGAAGAGTTGTTGTTTTTATTAAAGGTATTATGCATGTTGATATTGGGATATCTTTATGGGACAGATGTGCTTTCAATTGATGTGTGTAAGTGCAGCAACTGGCGGAGTTCTGTTGTTACTGGAGCCAAGTAAAGAGAGATTCATGTGGTTTTTGGTATACAGCACCAGCTGGGGTGGTTTGGCAGGATTCTAGAAGTATCAATAAAACGCTCTTATTGTACTTGACACTAATACTATTTGGTGTAGTAGTAATGTTGATGATTCTTAATTGTCTGCCTTCCAAGTAATCTTGGAAGGGCTTTTTATAGTGTGAAGGTGGTGGCCAGACTGGCGTCTAGCTGCAGATAACTCTTACTAGCTAGCCTATCATCCCCAAGCTATTAGTTTCACCCCCAGAGTTGGATTCCAAGCCTGGATAAGGTTTTGGAATTAGGTGATATCCTAGGCTGCTAATTTATCCTCTTCAGCCTGGATATCCCTTGAATTAGTTTAGACCAACTGAGTTAACATCCATATGGCGGAATCCCATCTTGTGCTTAGTCTAATGCACAAAGTTTGCATGGGCAATTTTCTGTCCCATTTCTTGGTGAAACAGGGTTTTTTAATTTCCTTTCTTTATTCCATAAGGCAGATTTGCATCCATTTTGGGATCTGGAATGCCTAGCATCCAATTATAGAAGCTTCTGGATTGACCCATTACCTGAGACCAAGAATGTCTCAGGTGTCTTCTGGATTGGAACTATAACAGTCTTGATATAGTTTCTCAGTATTACGGAATAGAGGTCTCACATCTGGCTGTGGCCTGTCTATTGTTAGCCCATAGCTTTAGTGATGGGAATATGGATCATTCAAACCTGATAGATCAGAATTATCTGACATTTCACCTCACTTGACTGAGCTATATAGTCTTGGAAAACATCTCTAGCACTGGAATATGAGCAATAACTCTAATTACTCTGGTGTTAGTAACAAGACTGATGCCCGCCAGATGGTGGCAAAGATGTCAGAGGAGGACAGGCACCATTTTTGTGGCCTATTTAAGGAGACAAAGGTAGCATTACTTTGAGGGCTACGTCAACCAGATACTGGCTCACTATAGTCTGGACTAGAGAGTTCAGTACCTGATGAAAACAGTGATGAAATCCTGGCAGAGGATACAACCCTGGGGCATTCTTCTGTTAGTGGAGAAAAGCGCCTGAGTGAGGCCCAAGCTGGTTCAGCGCCTACCCGCCCTCACAAATCAGAGAGTGAGCCCTTGGTAGTGTATCCCCATTCTGGTACCTTTATCTATTTCTCAGTTGACGCTAATCTTCCCAATCTTGATTCTGTGCCTTTGCTCCAGTTGGGTGAAGAGGGTTTTCCATTTCTCAACTTTATTTGGGTATGTTATAATTCCTCAATTCCTCTTTGTGGTGATGGGCCAGTGTCTGTGCCTCAACCTTAAGTGGTGTATCACACATGCCAGTGAGAATTTTCATGCAGTTGAGGACAAAGACCTGGCAGGGAAGCTGGAGGAGCAGTTAACAGAGCTCTTAGTAGAGACTGGTGATTCAGGCAGGGTGGACAAGGCCTGCCAAAGCTATGTTCTAGATTTTGGCTTACAGGTGTTTTTTCTTGGTTTGGCGCTCTGGAAGGATTTCCTTTGCTGTAACTGTCTCTGGGTGTTGACAACTCAGATGCACAAGACAGCTGGATCTGCCAGGTCTTCTGTAGTGAGTATGCTGCCATCAACAGTTGGGCCAAGCAGCAGGAAGTTTGTGATATGGTGTTATGTGGAATATAATGCTTACCCCAACGTTAGTCTGCCAATGGCTAATGCTGGCAATATAGTGGCTAAATAGGAGAAGGTCTTTAATAAACTGTGTGGCCTGAAGGAGCTGTTGTCTTGGTGTTATTGATACATTTCTGACTTTACGTTAGACTGTGTGGTTTTGTTGTGTGCTTTCCCCCTTGACGCTGGGCTCTGGAAAGTTGATGCTGTCTCTGGAGAAATTCCTATTCCTTTTGTTTGATTTTATCAAATAGTTCCAAAGGAGTATTGTCTCTGGTTGCAGGCTGCAACTTACTGGGTTGCTGAGGGGAGGAAGTTCTCTTTTGTGTCTATTTGGAGTCTTTGTCAGGAAGTGTGGAGTTCTCAGAGAGGTAGCTCCCAAGTAGTTGATCCTGAAGAGAACAAAGAGGACCCTGAGTACCAGGAGGGTGATCCTTAGGTCCCCTGCAATAAAGCTTATATTTTTATTTCAAAATTTTGGATTTATTTTAGTAAGCTTTATTGGGAGCCAATATTAGTAATAGAGAAATATGACGTGAGGAATCTGGTGTGGACACTATTAATGAGTCTTCTGTTGTCCAGATCCTTGATTGTGTAAACATCTTGGGAGGTCTTTTCAACAATTTCAAAGGGACCTTTCCAGATGTTGTCAAGCTTATGAGCCTGTCCTACATCTCTCTTGTGATATGAAGCCTGGGTGCCAATCTTGAATTTGGCAAGGGCGCGTCAATTTGTGTTGTCAGTCTTGTGTCCTTTATTCCTGGTGAGAGATATTTTAATGAAAGCTTCTGATTAAAGCTTGATAAGTATGTCAGCTAACCTAGACATATATTGTTGATATGTAATGTTACCTGGGTCCCCCATTGCTGAGAAGAGAATAGGTGAGATGGCTGGATGGCGTCCATACATCAATTGGAAAGGGGAGAAACCAGTTGTGCTGTGGATCAAAATGTTGTATGCAAACACAACAACAGGCAGGAAGAGATACCCTTCTGATGTAAGGGTGTCTGCTAGCTTACACAGAATGTTGACCAGAGTGCTGTTAGCTCTCTCAACTATCCCATTGGATTCTGGATAGTATGTTGTGGAGAGCACTCCCCTCACGCCCATGAGCTCATTTAATTTGGGAATTATATGAGCAGTGAAGTTTGTTCCATTGTTGGTAAGAATGAGCTGAGGGCAGCCATGTTGATTAATAATCTTTTCCAACACAAACCTGGCACTTGACTCAGCACTTACATGCTGGAGAGCTCTGGCTTTCACCCATTTGTTAAGATGATCAATTGCTACAATAATATAGTGTAAACAACCAACACACATGGAAAGGGGCTCTACTGTGTCTATAGAACAATATGCCAGGCAAACTTGGGCTCTACTGCTTTGTATTGATGCTTACCAGTAAAAGGTTTCTCATGTTGACACTCCATACAATAAGTCAGGGTCACTTTTACGTCAAAGAGGAGTGAATCCCAGTAGTAGTGAAGTTGAAGTTAGTGAACTGTCTTCCTTAAGCCATCATGACCCACGGCCTTGTGGGCAGCCATTATCAGATCCAGGTGCTCTAACGGCCTTGGGAAAATGTATTCAGCACCATCATGGTACTTATATAATTTCTGGTTCTCAACATTGAAGTCTTTTTTGGAGCCCACAGTGGATAGCCTGTACTTTGTCTGGTTTGTCCTCAAACTGTTTGTTATACATCTTATTGTACAGTAGGATGGCCTGGGTTGCTACTATAGCAACTATTAAGAGTCTTGATAAGCATTCCACGTTCTGGTGGTTGGCACCTGAGCAGTGGACTATGGTATAATCAAAAGCTTGGAGTTTTAATGCCCATTGGGCCAGATGCCTTTCTGGCTCCCTAAGATTTTGTAGCCAACTGAGACTAGCGTGGTCTGTGACCACATTAAAGTGTATCCCATGAAAGTACACCCTAAATTGCTTATAGGCGTATATCACAGCAAGGAATTCCTTTTCAGCAACTGTGTAGTTCCTCTCATGTACGTTCAGAAAGAGGCTAGCATAGGCCACTGGGTGCTCTGCCCCTGTGTTGTCTAACTGTGAAAGGACGGCCCCTAGAGCGGATAACGAAGCAACCATATGTACCAAAAAAGATCTGCTGAAGTCTGGGTACATTAACACCAGGCTGGAAGACAGGCTGGTGCAGAGGGCATCAAAAGTTTTCCTGGCAGGCTGTTGTCTACAGGAAGGGGACTCAATTCTTTAGTAGATGAAACAGGGGCTTGCTGGTACAATTAAAGTTGGGGATGAAGCAGTGTTAGTACCCTACTGATGAGGAGTGCCTTTAGTGGAAGCTTCAAATATGGAATTAAGAAGAAGAGAAGTATATTTTATTGGATAATACTTAAGACTTATTTAGTGATAAGGAGCGCCTTTTGGGGAAGCTTCAAATATGGAATTAAGAAAGAAGAGAAGTATATTTTATTAGATAATACTTCTGACTTATATAGACTTGACTGTGGCAGGGATTTAGTTGGATAGAACCTAGGGGTTGAGCATGTGCTAGATAAGTTTGAGCCACTGGATACTTGGACAATCAGGTGATATTTCTTGGTTACCATTCTTGGTATGTCAAACGGTATATTGGAAGGGGACTAAATTGGGAGATGGCTGGATGATAAGAAGGTTGGCGGTAGCCAGAATGCTTGTACATCCAGACCCTTGACACACCCCCTTAAGGGGTTACTCTGGTGCATCAGGAGGAGGCTTTGTCTTAACGGCTGCCGCCTGATGCTCCTAATGCTGTTTGCTAGTTGAAACCAGTCTGGTTGAGTGCTCTCCTTTACTGAGGCGGAGACGGGTTCTGTGGCATTTCTTAATAATTGGGTTTTAGCACTTTGGAATTTCACTAGGTAAGTGTTGTGCTCTGGTCTGTATTTGATGACTCTTCCTGGTCCCCTGTGTACTGAATCTAGTTTCTTTCTGTTGCCAGCTAGAATCCATACAGGGGAGTTGATGGGAAGTGGTTCCTCTTTGGAGGTTACCTTTTGTGTCTTGAGCCTCTTCATTTCAGCTATTTTTGCTTTGAGGCAGATGTGTTGTAGGTTTGGTGCTTGCTCTACTGTGGGAAGTTTCCCCGGGGGATCTTTATGTAGGGCTGTTTGTTGTGGGTGATTACTTCTGGTTTGTACCCGTAGGTTAGCTCAAACAGTGAATAGCCTGTCCCTTGGTTGGTGCAGACTTGGGATACTAATAATGCCTGTTTCACGTATAGTGGCCATGTGTCTTTGGCTTTGCCATCCATAATTTTTTCTAAGGTCTTGATAAGGCTGCTGTTGAGGTGTTCCACTCTACTGTTTACCTGTGGCCTGTATGGAGAGGTTGTGGAGTGCTTAATGTTTTTGGATTTCAAGTTGTCATTAACTACGTGACCTGATAACTCTGTTGCTCCATCAGTTATGATGTAGTCTGGAGTGCCATAGCTGGCTATGATTGCTTTGTTAATGAAACAGCTTGATAGTTTCTGCTTTGTGGTCCTTTGTTGCCCAGCAGATGGCCCAGCGTGTGACAAAGTTGATAGCTACAATTAAGAAACGTTGGTTTGTCTTTATTTCTGGGAAGGGCCCCATTACATCTAGCCCCCAAACCTTAAATGATTCAGGGTCTGGTACTGGGTTGACCGTTGGCTGAGGAGCTTTTGTACTGATGTATTTCTTGCACACTGTGCACTTTTTCAGAACATCAACTATATCCTGCTTGAGGTTGGGCCACCATGCTATCTCTTTTAGTGTGAGGTATAAGTTGTTACCCTTTGTATGGCCTAGTAGGTGATGGTGTCTTAATATGGTGTCAACTCTTTGTGCAAGTGGGATATACGGGATATTTCTGTCATTAATAATTTGATATACTGTGTCATTTGATACATGGAAGTCCTTTTTGTTTCTTACTAATGTATTGTGGGTCAGTTAATGTATTGAGGGGTCTTTCCCTTTGGTTTTATACTCAGTGTTGTACAGGTTTGGCCAGTCATGGTCCAGGTGGTCAGGGTGATCCTCTCTAGGCTGACATAGTCTAGAGAGAGAATTGGCTGTGACTAGCTCTGCCCCTTATTGTACTGGATGTCCAGGTTAAGCTGTTCCAGCAAGGACATCCATTTGGCTTGCTGCTGTGCAAGTGCGTTCTGAGTTTTGAAAAAGATTAAGGATTTGTGATCAGTTAGTACTCATACAATTAAATGTCCTTCTAAGTAACATCTCCATTTCTTGCAAGCGTGGTATATTGCTAGCAATTCCCTATTGTGTATTGAGTATCTCTGCTCAGTATTGGTTAGTTTTCTGCTTTTGTAGCATACTGGCAGGAAGTCTTGCTTCCCTGGCTGGAAGATGTGCAGTATTGCGCCAATGGCAGTATCGCTGGCATCTGACTTGAGCTCATAGCAACCGTTATTGCTAGGGTATTGCAAGATTGGTGCTTTGATCAGAGCTTGTTTTAATAGTTTGAAATTATTGTCACATTCTTAAGTCCAGATGAATTTCTTTTTGGCATTACCCTTGGTTAAGTCATTGATTGGTGCAGTGAGTTTTCTGCAATCTTTGATGTATTTCCTTAGGTAAGCTACCATACCAAGAAAGCATCTAACTTGTTTAACAGAGGTGGGGCGTTGCATGTTATTTATGGCTTTAATTTTGTCTGGATCTGCTTTGATGCCACTGCCAGAGACAATGTGGCTCAAGAACAGGAGTTCCTTTTCCATAAATTGGCACTTACTTGGTTTTGCATAAAGTTTGTGCTCTGTGAGTTGATTGAGTGTCTTGCAGACATGTGTGAAGTGTTCCTCTTTTGTTTTTGAGAATATTATGATATTGTCAAGGTAGCATAATGTATTTGAGAGAAAATTTAGTGCTTGGTTCATCATAGTGACAAACATTGCAGGAGCGTTGGTCATCTCAAAGTTCATTACTATACATTCAAAGGATCTAAATTGTGTACAGAACGCAGTTTTTGCTATGTCCTTTTCTTTAACTTCAACCTGGTTGTAACCTAAGGTGAGGTCAATTTTGGAGAAAAAATTTTCTCCTGAGAGTCTTGAAAACAGATTCTCTATAAGTAGAAGAGATGATTTATTCATTATTGTGCTTGCATTTAGTGCTCTGTAGTCAGTTACTAGACGCCTAGTGCCTTCCTTTTTCTTTACAAAGAATACTGCTGCCCCCATGGGGATTCAGACAGGCGGATGAAGCCTTTAGCTAAGTTGTCCTCAATGTGTGTTTTGTAGGGTTTGGGTTTCCATGGGAGAGAGTCTGTAGAGGGGTGCAGGTTTGGGCATGGCTTTTCATTAGTCAATTGTTGCAACTGAGGTTTGAACCTTGCCTGCTAACGTATCTTATGATACACAGGGGGCGCTCAATGAGTTGCCCCTTGACGTATCTAACGTTATGAATGAATCTGATGGCAATGTTGAATGGCGGGGGCTTCATCCTAATTAGGAGCCTTGCCAATTTGACCCACTGATCCCTGCACAAGTTATTCCTTGGCTCCAAACCCTACATGGAACTCCCCACTATGCCACCCCCTTGTGGCCTTGTGGCTTCCCCATTTAGTATATTAACCACAATATCCTACAATAAACAACACCTTATTCTTATTATTCTGTCCTTTCCTATTGGACTGTTGTCTTCCCCAATTCCAACTACTGGATCCTCATTGGTTCAGTTGCAACAGTGGTAGCAGAAGTAGGTTGCAACCTATTTTAAAAACAAAATTCCCCAAGAAAGGACGGAGTACAGGCCGCATGGCTACTCCACAACAAGAGACGTTCCTTCCAATCCCCAGGGGGGACATTCCCAAATGTTTATGTCATCTATCAAGATCAGTTAGTTCTTACCAGTGTATACAAATGGCTCTGCCTCAGGCAGCGTGACGCTAGCGTCACCCTGCCACAGTTGGATCTGTCACAATATATGCTCAACCTCCAACTAGAGTCCTTCACTGGCGGTGTTGAAGGAGCTGATATTGTCAGTTGGCTCCAGCCCACCAAGACATGCCTCTGTATCTGTCAGGTTCCTGAGTCCATGTGGGTCGCCACTGCATCTGGCTGCCTTACAGGGTCTGCCGCCGTGTGGTTCACCAACTAGCCCAGCCAGGAGTTTGACATCACCTGGGCAATATTTTGAGACGCCGTCAAGTCCCAATATAGCAAAACCTTCTCCCCCATTATCTTGGGGACTCCCCTCCTAGCCATCAAGCAGACTGGTTCTGTCCCTGAGTATCTTGCCGTGTGGCAACAAGCCCTTGCTGCCGCCCCCAAAGCAATGACCAATGGGAACACCATGTTGCTCACTCTCATTGTTAATGGGTTAAAATCCCATATTTACAAATGGGTTCCGTTGGCTGCTGCACCTCTATTGACGACTGTTATAAAGCCTTTTGTAGAGGCCAGTAACCAGGCTTCAATGGGCTTCCGCTGCACCAACAATACTCCACCCTAACCACGTCCTGCACCTAACAATGGCCAAGGTCAAGTGGGCTGACACCAATTGCGCCAGCAAGAAAGTGCAGCTAAACGCCCCCGCAAGGGGGAGCTCTAGCTAGTGCTAATTGAGGACCAGGGAAAAGCCTGGGGGCTGTAACAACAAGAGGCCTTACAACCCTGACTGACCTGCCCTCTCATCCCTTGCTTGCAAAGAACTCCCGCGACTACAATCTTTACAAGGTCAAAACCTTAGACGTCTTTCAGGTCCATAGCAACGACCCTGTGTTGCAAGCCGCTCATTCTGCAAATAAAGTAACACGCTTGTCCTATCCCTTCTGTTTCCGTGGGAACACCCACAAGCTACTGGTAGATACTGGGGCTGATCACACCATGGTAGATCAGGCGTTTGCTGACTCCCAGCAATTAGACCAAGTACCCAGCAGATTCAAATCAGTATGTGTAGCTGATTCCTGCAGAATTGCCATCACTCATGAGACAGTACCCTTCTCTGTGAGAATGGGGAACGTCCAGGTTAAGCTCTCTGGGCCAATCATGGCAGGCCTCAGCCACAATGTAATTGCTGGCCTTGACTGGCTCTGGCATAACTATCCCTACATTGACTGGGATATCTCTGTCATCACCCTCAATAGAAATGGGGTGGGGTTCCAGATTTACCCCATGGAAATGAACAAACTACTACATGACACTGTGTTTGTCAGAATGATGGAAACAGGCTCATACAATTTCAAGGGGGGAAGCTAGACTTTAATCAATGTTCAGTTGAAGTTATCCGTGCAGAACCATCTGCAGTCCCTCCCTTGTCAACATCACCACCACCAGCGTTAGCTGCACTCCTCAAGGAGTACAAGGATGTATTCAGTGAAACACTCAAACAACTACCTCCACCCCAAGAGATCCAGCACGCTGTACAACTTCAAGGATTGTTACCTAAAGCACAACCATTATACCGTCTCACACCAAAAGAAGATGAAACCCTCCGCCAGCACCTTGTGGACGCACTTGATAAGGGATTCATTTGCCCCTTGCTCTCTTCATACTGGGCGGCGGTCTTCTTTGTAGCTAAGAAAGATGGGTCTCTTTGCCTGGTCACAGACTGCCGCGCCCTAAATGAGGTGACAGTTAAAAATAAATACCCCCTGCCGCTGATTGACAACCTTTTGATACACTTGCAGGCGCAAAGTTCTTTAGCAAGATTGATCTCACTGCGGGGTACAACCAGGTCTGCATTGCACAGAGGATGAGGCAAAAACTGCCTTCCACACACACTACAGGTTGTTTGAGTGTCGTGTCATGAACTTTAGAATGACCAACGCTCCCTCCACCTTTGCCATGTTGATGAACAAAGCCTTTGAGGAACTGATTGGAAAGTTCATGGTTGTGTACCTTGACAACATTATTGTCTTCAGTCAAGATCAAACCACACACCTCCAACACCTCTGCGCTGTCCTCAACACCCTTTGGGAAAACCAGCTAAAAGCTAAACCCTCCAAATGTGAGTTTCTCAAGTCAGAGTTATTATTCCTTGGGCACACCATCTCTGCTCAAGGGATAAAGCCTGATCCTGCCAAAATCAAGGCAATCACTAGCATGCTGCCCCCCACTGATGTGGGCCAAGTGCAAACATTCTTGGACATGGTTGCCTATGTACGCAAGTTCATCCCCAATTGTGGAGAACTAATTGTACCCCTTACTGAGCTCCTCAATACCAAACAGCGCTTCCATTGGACCCCCACTAGAGATCAAGCCTTTGAGACATTGAAGCAAAGGCTCACAACAGCACCAGTACTTCAGTTCCTCAACCAAAACCAACAGTACAAACTCAAGACTGACGCCTCTGACAGGGCCATAGGGGGCGTGCTAAGGGTAGAAACTGACAATGGTGTCTTCCTTCCCGTAGCATATGAGTCCAGGAAGCTCACTGACTCAGAACAACATTATCCCATCCATGATAAAGAGCTGGCAGCTATTGTACACTGTGTTGAGAAGTGGCGCTGTTACTTAGAAGGTGCAACCTTCCCACCCCGCATTCTGACGGACCATAAGTCACTCCAGTACTTCAACATGCAGTCCCATCTGACACACCGCCAAGCAGGATGGGTTGAACGTCTATCTCCCTATCAATTACGCATTGAATATAAACCTGGAAAGGAACTTGTCACAGCCAACGCTCTTTCACAACTCTATGTAGCGTCCATCACTGGGGATGACGGTTTGGACCCAGACTGGCCCATGCTCTAGAGCCCTGAGGCGACCTGCTATGAGGGCCTTAACTTGGTCACCATCTCCAAGCTGAAGGACAACAAAAGTCAGTTCATCATCAATGCTGAAAACGTCTGCTGCCGGACAGAGACAGGTGAGAAGACGCCGTATATTTCCACCACACAACAAGGAGACACCATCTTGCACTACCACCAAACCTTGGGTCACATCAGAGGGCGTAACCTCTTTGAGATCATGAAACATAAGGTCTGGTGGCCGCAAATGCACCAAGACATCCTGGACCTCCTCAAGACATGTGTATTGTGTGAAAAGAATATGTCCAAACCTGCACCTCCTAAGTCTGTCCTGCTCATCAAGGCCATGGAACCCTTCAAACAGTGGGCCCTTGTTGTAACTGTGCTGTTTTAGCAGAGTTACAAGGGGAAAAATATTTAGAAGCTAGATAATAATCTTTATTGGAGAGATAGTGATTATATAGTTCATGTGAATCAAGGATAGTATGAACAAGATTAGTGATCACACGGCTGGATGGAAGAGGGGGTGGCTTGATCCTGCTAATGAGTCAAGCGCCAAATTGAGGTATCCACCGTGAGGGATCATCATTTGTTCATGTTGATTGATTTGGTAATCCAAGTTGACTTCCTTTTCTGGCTTCAAGTGACCGGGTAATTGGATTGCGGGTCACAAACCTGCTTGGTTGGAACCTTGCTGGCAGGTTGAGCCTGCAGTTTTGACACCCTCAACATTGTGGGACCGCTCCCCAAAGACAGACTTGGTAAGAAGTATATTATCACTGCTATTGACTACTTCACGCGTTGGCCAGTAGCCTGGGCCACAACCAACCACACCGCCTCCACTGTTACCCGCTTTATTGGCAAAGAGATTGTGGCTTGCTTCAGGCAACCCAAGCTACTTATCACGGATGGTGGGCCTGAACTTGTTGGACACGTTGTGAAGGCATACTGCGTCAAGAACGCGCTCCAACATATAGTCACAATCCCCTACCATCCTCAAGCCAACAGACGTGTGGAACAATTAAATGACTCCCTGGTTCAACTGATTGCCAAGCTCTTGCAAGAGCACCCTAATACTGTGTGGACTGAACATCTTCCCACTGCCCTACTGATCCTGCAAGCAAGAATCAACAGGGGCACTGGGCTCAGCCCTAGTACCCTGGCCTTTGGAACACCTGACGGTCTGACAGGATTTGAACAGGGGAAACTACGGTCCAAGGTTCCTGACAAGCCCCCCTTAGTGCCAACCCTCTCCCTAGACAATAGCGCCAAAGCCCGGGAGATCAAACACAAGCAGATTGCAGGGGGGACAAAACACCTCAAAGCTAGGTACGCCGTAGGTGACCCCGTCTACACCCTCAATCTCAATTCTTCCAAATTAGAACCCAACCACCTAGGGCCCTTCAAGGTAGTTGCTGTCTATAACAACCACACCTACCAACTTGAAGACGCCCAGGGAAACACCAAGAAACTTCACCACAATTGCTTGCGCCCCTGCCGTGCCATCCCCACACAAAGATTGTTTGTGTGGACCTTCCCAGACCTTCCACAGACTCCAGTCCTAGTGTCTGACAACAAGCAGGGGGCAAGGGGGGGGTGTTGCAACCGAGGTTCAAACCTCCCTGCTAATGTATCTTACGATACACAGGGGGCGCTCAATGAGTTGCCCCTTGACGTATCTACCGTTATGAATGAATCTGATGGCAATGTCAAATGGTGGGCACTTCATCCTAATTAGGAGCATTGCTAATTTGACCCGCTGATCCCCGCACAAGTTATTCCTTGGCTCCAAACCCTACATGGAACTCCCCACTATGCCACCCCCTTATGGCCTTGTGGCTTCCCCATTTAGTATATTAACCACAATATCCTACAATAAACAATACCTTATTCTTATTACTCTGTCCTTTCCTATTGGACTGTTGTCTTCCCCAATTCCAAGTACTAGACCCTCATTGGTTCAGTTACAACACAATGCCATGTTTGACCTCCCGTTTGGGGGTAGCTCAGTGAGTTCTTCTTTGAATACATGAGCGTATTCATTTAGGAGTACTACAAGTTCTGGGCATTGGATCTTGGTTGTGTTTGTTATTGAATTCAGTGTACCTCATTATGTGAAGGGTAATATCTTTGGTTAGATGTTCTGAGTCATCTTGGTTTCTGACATGGACAAATACTGTGTCTCTTAGAATGAGGTCATTGGGTTCTTTGAGGATGTTAAAATTGACTCCGTTGTGTTTGATGGTCATGGTTTTTGTTTTCCAACATACACTGGGTTAACTCAGGTGAACCAGTCCATGACTGCTACAATGTGTAGTTTATGGTGTTCATGACAAGTCCTTTGATGAACTTTTGTATGCCTTGGAGGTCAATTCTGAAGGTATTTGTTGCACCTTTGAGTAGAACCTTTGATTTATCTGCCATTCTGGCATATTTAAAGTTGGATTTGACAACTGGTATTTTGTACTTGGTTACAAAAGGTTTGCTAACCATAGCATGTTGTGCACCAGAGTCAAATAAAATTTTATGTGTATGTGATTTTTAAGTGCATGGGTAGACAAGAAGTTGTGAGCAATCTTTAATTTTAATGTCATAAAAATGGAGGATTGCGGGACACGTGGGATGCAAGCAGCAAGGTTTGTGCCTTGGTACAATTTCTTGTCAAGTTGGGGGGAGACAGGGGCACTTAAGCCTGTTTGCCCTCCTATTTTCCCTGATCTTTGTTTTGAGACCTAAAAAGTCAGAGAATGTGGAGTCAGATTCATAGCGGGTTGCTACTTCAGCATTGTTAACTTTGGTGTTGTCCTCTTTCTTGGGACGGGAGTGGTTTGTGCTTTGGCTGCAATTGTCATTGTTGTGATTTGAGTTGCTTTTGTTATGGTTGGTATTTTGGCGTTTGTTGCCATTGGAGTTTTCTCTGCCATTGCCGTTATGTGCAGCATATTTCATGTTTGCGTGTTTTTCTGCATGCTTGGCTTCTGCAATGAGCGCGGGCATGGAGGTATTTGCCTCTGAGCAGATGAGGGCAGCAACAGAGGGTTTCATTCTGTTGATGAATGATGCTCTGGTGTGTACGTTGTCAGCTTGTGCTGGATTTTGGATCTTGCAACAGATTTTTTCAAATTTGTTGGTGTAAGCTGCAATAGTAGTCTTATGGGGAAGATTGCTGAGCTGTATTGCAATGCCTTGGAGGGATTTGGTGACACAGAAATTGTGGGTGATGTCCGCTTTGAACTCTTCCCAGTTGTGAAGCTGGTTGTCAGTTTGTGAGCCAACCCAGGTGGCAAACCAGTTAGCTGCAGCCTTGTACAGGCACTTGCTGGCTTACTGGACCCATTTTTTGTGGGGCATGCGGCTGGCGCAGAGTTTAGTGGCTGAGTGGTCTAGCCAGTTGATAATGTTTTCTTTGTTTTTACCAAAGAATTTGTCAATACCAATGTATTTGGTGTTGGTAAATTCACCTGTAATAGGTGTTATTGTGTTTGTTTGTGGTTAAAGAGAGCAACTGTATTGAATAATCTTGGTGCATGCTTTGGGTATTATCAGACCTTTGAATACGGTGCATCCACTAGGTATATCCTCATCAATGTTGTGGGCGCGGAAGTACGTTTTCCAGGTATCCTGAGATGTGGCCTGGTTGAGTATGTGAGCAAAGGTGGGCAGGTTTTGGTCAGTCTTTTTCTCTCTCATGGGCGTGGTCAAAAAATCATAGCTACTACCAGTGATAAGGAGCGCCTTTTGGGGAAGCTTCAAATATGGAATTAAGAAAGAAGAGAAGTATATTTTATTGGATCATACTTTAGACTTATATAGACTTGACTGTGGCGGGGATTTAGTTGAATTAAACCTAGGAGTTGGTCATGTGCTAGATGGGTTCAAGCCACTGGATACTTGGGCGGTCAGTTGATATTGCTTGGTTACCATTCTTGGTATGTCAAACAGTATATTGAAAGAGGACTAAATTGGGAGATGGCTGGATGTTAAGTAGGTTGGAGGTAACCAGAATGCTTGTACATCCAGACCCTTAATAATAGCTTTTGCTTTGGCAGAGATTTAGTTGGATCAAACCTAGGGGTTGGTCATGTGCAGGATGGGTTTGAGTTGCTGGATACTTGGACAGTCATGTGATATTGCTTTGTTGCCATTTCTGGCAAGTCAAACTGTATATTAGAAAGGCGTCAAATCAGGCCATGTCTGGAAATTAAGTGGGTTGGTGATAGCCTGAATACTTGTACATCCAGATCCTTGAGACTACCATCCCCAAAAAGACCTGGATATTGTGCTTGCTTTCTGGCCGCTTCATTTGGTGATTGCCTCTACTTTAGCTGGCTGGGGGCAGAGCCCTGCTGTATCCATCACAAATCCAAGGTACTCCAACTGATCCTTAAAGAATTAAATTTTTGGGGTAAGTGTAAAATCTCTTCTCCCTTTGGCCTTGGATAGGGCAATATTCCCAGGTTGCACCATAAAACCTCCTCAGAAGCCAGCCAAGCCCCTAAACTCTCTTTAAGATTTAGCCCACACAGTTGACAAGAGATTTGTGTTGGCATACCCTTCCCAGGCGGCAAATGTTGATGTTGGGAACTCTGTTCCTACTTGGGAAGAATCCCTGATTAATTTGGACTATTTTTTGGATTGGGCTCTACCACACCTAAAATTAATTAGGTCTAAACAATCAGGTTGCACTACTGCCAAATCATTAAATCCCAACTTAACTGGATTGAATGGTGATCTCCTCCATTCATTTAACCCCAGCCAATCAGAGTTGGAGTTGAAAATTGGTGTAAACCCCTCTATCTTGCTGGATCTTCCTGGCAAAATTTCCCCTGCAGCCAATCAAACCCGCACCCCTGGGTCAGGTGACCCTAAATTTTGATTACCACCCTTAAAGCAAGACAGGGGACTTTTGGTCCCCTGCTTGCTCATTCTTACAATTAAACTTTGGTTTTCTAAACTTAAAATTCTATTTCTTCTTTAGGGCCCTTTGTTTGGTCCCTTTTGATTTCCAAAAGTGTTAGTAAATCTTGTCTTCCCTCTTACCTATTTACCTTGCTTTTGGGCTCCCCTGTCAGGGATCCAGTCTTGGGCAGCTGGCCCGTTGTTTCCAGTGATGACCTGGTCTGGGTTTTTTGCTGGCACTGCCCATCACAAGAGGGTAGCTAACTTAAAAAGGTAGGAGGCGGACTTTCCCACCCAGGACCACAGGCCAGCAGCCGGGATTATAGTGTCAATCACCCCTGTGAGGATGATGTACACAATACCAAACAGCTTGCCAGAATGGTTGGTTGGGAGGTCAGGTGAGGAAGTGGGCATAGGTTTTGGGTTACAGGCGCTTCCATGGGCAGGTTGTAAGCAGGAAGATAGTTGAATTTCCCTCTGAACAACTTGGGTGTTGAAAATATCCATAGGCCTTGTTGGTTGTATCTAACTGCAGATTGTATGCAGGCCAAAGGGTCAAGTTCAAGTATCTTTTCCAGGGTGTAGTCCTTGTTATATAGATTTCAGAGGGTAGTTGGTAAAATGGATGGGTCTGAAGGGTACGCCAGGAGGACAGAAAAATGCAGGCAGTGGGGCCAGGAGATTTTGAACTGAATTGGTAGATAGTAAATACAAAATAAGGCAGTAGCTGTGTGAGCCAAATAACATAACCTTTATTCAAAAATGGCAATAAGGTTTTAGTGCAGAATCTATAGGCATATATAACATCCTGCCTCTAAACTTAGTATTTCCCATAAGGGCTTCACCAAAATATTGGGAAAATGTGGGTGGGTGGCCAGGAGGCCCGGGTGTAGGAGCAGCAAAAGGGCACCTTGGCTGGATGTTCTCTCATTTGTCAGAACGTCCAAATTAGTCACTTGATTTCCTTGATTTTTGGCTGTGGTCACGAGGTTGGGCCCAAAGCCCAGGTTACTCCCTAGAAGTTGAGTTTGATTGGTTACTTGAGAGGACTTCAAGCTCATGAAGTTCACAGGGCCACCTTCTCTGCCTCCATTAGGCAATTCAAGAAACTCCTCTTCAGGAACCATCATAATTGAACCTGTACTGGTATTCTAACTTCAGGACTTAGCAGGGCCTTCAGCTCGTGGGTGCTTGATCTCAGAAAAATGCAGGCGGGCAGGCTCTCAGTCCATGGGGCCAGCGGCTTGCAGGAATTTGGGTTCAGGGTTTGAATCTTGCCCTTGGGCCCGGGTTTTGAGGGGTAACAAATTGTAAATTCTGACATCCACAGTGCTCTGTTGAAGCCCTTAATAATGTTGTTAAAGTTAACAATGAAGCTTACTGCTTTTGCTTTGAAATATGTGGCTCAAACCTAAAAGATAGTTATTTAATTAGTATAATTACCTATTTGAAGTTCAATTTTGCTCCTCTTTTGCTTTTGCTTCTGCTGTTGATTTCTATACACTCTACAGCTTCTACTTACACTTTTGAAGCCAAGATCACGCACCCGCTGTTCTCTGTTCCCCCTTTTACTCCAATAAGACTCATCATCTGTTCTTGTTGTCTAGCTGTTTTTCTTTTAGTGCAAAAATAAGGAAACTAAATCCAGTTGTTGGGTTCATACTTTTAGACCTAAATTTGGATGTTGGTGCCCTTTGTGAAGTTTGTTGTTCTCACCTTGGCACCCGCCTTGGTGATGATATGGTGTACCTCCCCAGATCTCTGGGGGCGTATTGCCCATTCCTTTCACCTTGCTGGGAGCAATCCCAGTAACTTTGTGCATATGTTTGAGGATCTCCCTGGACAAGCACTGAACATTCTTGTTACCAGCAAGAATGTTGTAAGAAACCTGACTTGTGACAATCTTGAGCCCTCCGCCCTTTAACTGGTCCTTCCATGGCTCCTAGCTTGTCCCCTTTGTTTTCTCCCCCCAGAGATCCCAGTCCCACAGAGCCAGGAGGAGAATTTGGGCGGTCAAGAGGCTGCTCCCAAGCGTGCTCCCTGATTGCTTGGTGGAAGGATCTTGATGGGCTTGGACTCCTATTTTCCCTGTCTATCTGCTGCGTCCTCTCTATGGATGCCCCTTTGTGAAGCCATACCAGTCTTTCACTGGATGGTGTCCTGGTGAATCCTCTCCCCAGTATGGGAGCCAAACTTAGTTAGTTTAGCCCCCCTCTTTCACAGTTTAATCTTCAAGTTGGCGTCTGCCAGTCTCTTGAAGACAGCCTCCAGGTGCTCAAGGTGTTTGGTGAAAGTTTTTGAAAACACATTGATATTGTCCAGATAAAATAGAATTCAGGAGAGCTTGAGATTACTTAGTATGGTGACCATGTCCTGTTGGAAGGTTGTGGGCACATTACATAACCCTTGTGGAATTTAGGGTGGCTGAAAAAGGCCTTAAGAAGTGATTATTGCACACTTCTCTTGCTCCTCTGGCGGGAGTTCAATCTGGCAGTACCCCAATATAAGGTCCATGGCGGAGAAGTACTTTGTCCATGTTGGTAATTTTGACCAAGCAATGATGACAATTATAATGGAGCTTACAGATTGGGATTGCTACAACCAAATCCATAAATTAGTAGTACAAAATACAATGATGCTAATTACAACGGAGCTTGAGGATATGAATTGTAGCTACCAAATAACATAAATTGGTATTATAATCATATGCATATTGGATCATCAGTAGCCTGATGACCTGGACCTTAAATTAGCCCTTGATAAGTGCTGCCGCGGCATTTTAGTGATACATGATTTGCCGCCGCGCCACCTTAAAAATACACAAGCATCACCTGGCAACTGGGTTAGGTGCCAAAGCGCCAAACTACTTTTACGTCAAGCGCCGCCACACCAACTGAAAATTATTGCAGGCGCCAAGGTGCCGCTTTACTTTTATATTGAGTGCCAATGCGCTGGGTTTGATTTCCCATTATCTCAAATTCCCATATTTATCATCTTAATAAGCATTATTCCTGGAGTATGCCAGAGAAGTAGGAAGTGATCCTGAAGTAACTAAATTATTCCATGCCAGCAAGGATCCCCTGTTCTGGGTGAAGATGAAGATATTCTATTGGTTGGCATGCAATGAGCACCAAACCTAGATTAATAATTACCCAAATTAGGGGCATTTTAGAATGTCCTAGAAGACATTGCTAGCAGCCCAAGGGTTAACCTTTGCAGAAGGTATAAGAATAATGAATCACCCCTAATAAAAAGAAGCCTTAATCTTGACTTGTCTTTAATATATATCTTTAATATGATTGACTTTATCCTAATACTTAAGTGCTTCTGCGCAATCAGAAGCCATTGATAGACAATAATCATGATTTCATTCAATCCTGGCTCTTCTGATACAATATACTCATATCCTCACATATGACTGTATTCAAGAAAATGTCTTTGCCCTATAATCTCAAATAATTGTGGCACTGTAATGCAAAAAGCACAGCAGCCCCTTAAAGTCAATCTAGCTTGTTGTCAATCCTGGGCAGCGGGTATGAGTCCTTCTTGGTTATTAAGTTCAGACGTTGATAGTATATGACTACTTGATTTCTCCTGTCCTTATTTTTTACTATCAGGATGGGCAACGCCCAAGGACTCTTGGATGGGATCAACATGCCTCTGTCAAGAAGTTGCTGGATTTTATTACTCACAGGCTCTTCACTGGCCTTTGAGTGTAGAATTGGTCAGAGGCAAACAGGCTTGTTGTCACCCATGTATATGTGATGAGTGACCTCATTGGCACACCCCAGGTTGAAGTTGTCCTCCACAAATCTGCAGTGGTATTTCTCAAATAGCGCACTGACTTGCTCTCATTCAGTATCATTGAGGGAAGAGAGGTTGGCCAGTGGTGTGGTCACATATGCTGTGGTTTTGAATTGATCAGGTAATCCTATTTATGACAAGAATCCAATACACTCAAAGCTGTCCAGCTCTTCAGATGGAAGAAGATGGGCATACCCAACAATCTGGTTCTTCTTGATGTGGATATTGTGTTCTTGGAGGTTGGCCAGCAGGACGTGGATTTTGCCATGGCCAGGAATGATGATCCCTGGGGCAATGTAAGGTTCAAATCTTAAGCGTCCCCTTGGCTGATGAACTTTGCCATATAATCCTGCAGGGATGTCCAAAGTCAGTCCTGTATTCACGGCCTGCTGTTGGCCAGATTCAAGTGTAAGGGTTGATCAAGAGCGGAGCAGAATTCCTTTGTGCTCCTTAATTTTGGTGGGAAACCATTTTGCCTTTTTTCCTGTACAGGTATAGAGAACTGCCACCACACTGTCCTTATATGCCAGATTAATGCTAGGCTTTACCTTAACTAGTGGTTTAGCGTCCTGTGTGTAATACAGTGGGATGGTCTGGCAAAGGATAGTCAGAATGTTGTCTTTCATGTCCAATTTAACCCTGTATTTACATAGTAATGTAGTACCAATAAGCACATTGTAATTTTCACTGGGTAGTACCACAGCAGGAGAGGACACTGCAATGGAGCTAAAGCGCATTTGCAGGGCACTGTAAGCTCCTTCAGATGTGGTGGTATGTTTGCCGGCAGTACCATATACCCTGGTGTGCAAAATTTCAGGAGCAATACCTAGCTTTCTGACAAGGCAGGTGTACACAATATTAATAGGGGTGCCACTATCTATTATGGCACACACCTTGAATTTATTAACAGAGATATCTGCATAAGTACATTCAGAGTAGATTTCAGAGTTTAAATTCAATACATGTACACCCAAGGGTGCCAGAGTATTGAAGTATTGCTTGAGACTTTGGCCAAACTCAGGGAAGTTGGCCTTGATGGTCTCAATTGGAAGAGAGAATTGTACTCTCTTCAAGGAAGAAAAGTCACTGGCTATGCTAGGATCTGAAACAAGGCAATTTTCCTGTACTTGATCCGCATAAAGCTTGGAAACTGTCTCTACGGTGTTTGGCACAACCTTCCTTGGGTGTCCTCTACCTCTGGCAGAAATGGTGTAAAGGCTGTCTGACACAAGCATGTGTAAAGGATCCTCTTTGAATTCCTGTTCAGAGGCAAAGTGGGACAGCTGACTGACCAAAGGTGGATCTAATATTTATGCCTCTGGAGTTGTTGCCTCACAATGAGCTATATTAGCTGCTTATGACAACTGGCAGTCTGGTTCTTTTGGAATAGGGGAAGTGGCAGACTCATTATATTCCTCTACTGACCCGCCTTGACTTTTCCCTGATCTTCCTGATTTTGGTTGACCATCACATTTACTGAGGATTCAAGCCCTTTTCCTTTGCAGGTACTGGCTAGTGTCCTTTCTTACCATATTTGTGACTAGGGCCTGGTGGGTTCTTGGCCTTGTAGTTGTTCCCTGATTTATTGGTGGTTTCAGGGGCAACATTGTCAGACTTGGATTTGAAAGTCTTATCCTTGGTTGGTGTAGATGCAAAATTATTGTGTCCTTTATTTGGGGCTCCAAACTGGGCCCCTAGGCAGCTCAAATAGCTGGTGATCTGTTGGGTTGAGCTAGATTGATCTAAAACAGGGAACATGACATTATCTAACTCCTTGTATGGCTGTAGTGCACGTCCCATAGTGATTCTGCAGTCTAACTCATATAGAACCCCAGCGCCTAAGAGAACATGAGCTTCATGATAGAAGCAGCCGGCAAAGTCCTGTACAGACTCGTATTTTTTGAAAAAGATGTTACTGAACTATGTATTTTGAGCCTGTAATCTGGTTTCACTACCAAATTCCTTGATTACAGTCTGTTGTGCGTCTTTGTAAGTCCAATTGTCTAGTGGTAGGTGGGGCATGATGATGTCTTCACAGGTGGGGTCAAGAGTGTTTATGAGGGTGGTTGCCTTTATATGATCACTTGCTCCTCTCATGGACATTTCAAAGAGGCAGATGAAAATTGAATGTTTCCATTACTATCAAACTTTTGCAGGTTAAGTGGCTTAAGCTTATGGTTAGGGACAGTTGGTTCTGTGACTTTCTTTTAGTGGTGTGGGTATTAATAGCACACAGTACTGACAAGGGGAGTGAGAGGAGGCAAGGCTGCTACTCTCCAAGTGTGAGATTAGGCTGATTGATCACAAATAATCAGGCTAATCATTGCATGTAGATCTTTATCAGTTACACACCGTATTATCATCTGGTTATCACTCCATTAAGTGTGTTAATTATACGCCATCTAATCAATAGTCTATTATAATTGATATGGTAGTTATACGCCTTGTTATTGTTAGTTTATTATTATAGATGCAACAATTATACGCCGTATTATCACAGATCATCATTCAAATGTGTAGTAATTATATGCCATATATTTCTAAGTTTATTATATTGATAAAGTGATTATATGCTGTATAAAAGTTAGCCAATATGGGGATTATCATAGATTTCACGCCATGTAATCATGTAATCATCAATTGTATATCACTCATTCCATCCTACTGGATGTTGAAGCAACTCAGTCCCACCCCTCCTGAAGGGCGTATATGATCATATCAAACAATTGATATGCAAATGATAAGGAAATACCAAGTTCAGATCAGCACTGCACAGTGTACAATTGGTTTCTTATTGGTTTGGGCCAGAATTACACAGCAGATAATTCACAAGTCAATATTGGATTGATTCTGCTATTATATGGTGTATAATCCTGTATTTGATCCATTGCATTAATAAGCAGAAGGCTCACCAGCCGGAAAAGGATCACTGATTAAGCCCTGGAAATGGAATACTGGAATTCTACCTTTCAATTTTCTCAGCGCCATAAGAAGCGCATAAAATACAGCCAATCAATAATTGACAGTAGGCTAGCTCAAGAAGAGCATAGGTTGTAGCTGAAGTGCCATGTACTCCTTGCTAAGGCTGGTAGCAGCACACATGCCAAGGACAGCCAATCAGGATAGGTGCAGCCAGCAAAGATGGACCTATTGCAAAGGTAGCCGTTGAGAACTGTCTGAAAGGAAAATAACAAGGGTTGTTGCAGTATATATTGATACAAATGTCTGAAAGGATGGAAAATAAGTTCTTAGTTACACCTGGATAGATTGCAGCCGCTGGCTAGATTGTACCCCAGTTGTAATAAATGCAATTATCTTCAAAGTTATATCCCATTGTAGTCTGTAGTGCTCTTGTATAGAATTAGGTAGAGTACATTGGCAAGGCTAACATCTATCTGTAGCTTTGAACATACCAGTAATAACCCAAGTTGCTCAACACCAAGGAACTCTACAAGTGTCACCTGAGTCATTGCTCATGTGGTCAGGAGAAAAGTCAAAGAAATCAGGCAATGAAGAGTTTTTTTTGCTGCTCTAGACTTGATGCTGGTACAGGCAACACTCTTCTGCTTGAAGATGTGCTACTTTCAGAGAAGGCTAGATTTTCCCATCTAGCCAATCTGGCTAATACATTAGCTTCAAATTCCTTGCGTGAAGTTTTTTATATGTACCCGCTCTAGTAGAGAACTGTAGTTGTTATCTGCTGTTAAAACTGTACTGACTAAAAGATCCAGGTGGTTTAACAGTTCTTTGGTCTGGAACTCAGCAGCAGCAAGATTACGGTGGAGCCCTGCTATGTCTTCATACAGCTCAGATGCTAGATTCTGTGTATCTTTTACTGTGTCCCATAGCTTTTTCTGGTCATCAGCATATTCAACGTGATCCAGGCAGCACTGATGGTCCTTCTGTTTGTCATGAACGGTATGCTGGCTACAGCTGGTGGTCTTCATCTTGTTGACTATTTCCGCAATTCTGTTGACGTAATTGACTACCTCAGAGTGATGGATGTCCTGCTTGGTGCAGCTGTCTCTAATTGACTATTGCAAGTTCTCCTGCTGGGTAACAAAATCTACATGATCTTGGTTTCTGGGCAATTTCTGCATGTGGTGGCTTAATGTTACACAATGGTTGGTTACATCTGCAACCCATTGTGCGCTTAGGCCTCAATTATCCAGGACACTGCCCACAAGCTGATCAACCTGGTTATTGAATTGGTTGACTATCTTGTCTATCCTACCATGGGCAAAGGCAGTAGAGTCACATAGATCTGCCACAACAGTCTGTATAGTTGTGAAGCCGACGTTCAGTTGACTGACCAAATTAAAGTTGGCCAACTGTAGCTTGGAGCAAAAGCAGTTGAGCTTGTTCAACTCCAGCTCCTGCCTGGCAACCAGTTGTTGGAGATTTTTGATTGCTGGGTGCACAAAATACGCAAGCACCTCTTGGACCCTGCTCTGATCCAGTTGGAGGAGCTGCCCCAGCTGGGTGCAAGTGACATCCTGGTATCTGTGGAAATTGTTACTCAGGTTGTTAGTGGTACTATAAATCTGGAACAAATTAAACTCGGTGTTGCCCTGGGGATCATTGAGGCTATGTCTACCATGTTGCAAGGCTTGCAAGACGGCGTGTACCTCCTCTATGTTATATTGTTGTTGGCCTATGGCAACAGCAGTCCCTGTAATGTCTAGGTGGATCATATCCAGCAGAAGCGCAGGTACTTTGTATGGAGTCAGCTCTAAATGAAAGGATTGATCCTGCTCTGTGTTGCTGGTCTCCATGTATCCCCCCTTTAATTATCAAAGAAGCTGGGGATCAACAAGGGCAAGCCAGTGCCTTGACTTGACACCAATGGAAACTTGTATTTGTTGTGAGCACCACTGTCAAGATTTTGCTTTCTTGAAGAAAAATAGTTATTATTTTTATTAAAAGTATTATGCATGTTGAGATTGGGATATCTGTATTGGGACAGATGTGCTTTCAATTGGTGTGTGTAAGTGCAGCAACTGACAGAGTTCTGTTGTTACTGGAGCCAAGTAAAGAGAGATTCATGTGGTTTTTGGGATGCAACTCCAGCTGTGGTGGTTTGGCAGGATTCTAGAAGTATCAATAATACGCTCTTATTGTACTTGACACCAAAAATATTTGGTTTGGTATTAATGCTGATGATTCTTAATTGTCTGCCTTCCAAGTAATCTTGGAAGGGCTTTTTATAGTGTGAAGGTGGTGGCCAGACTGGCGTCTAGCTGCAGATAACTCTTACTAGCTAGCCTATCATCCCCAAGCTATTAGTTTCACCCCCAGAGTTGGATTCCAAGCCTGGATAAGGTTTTGGAATTAGGTGATATCCTAGGCTGCTAATTTATCCTCTTCAGCCTGGATATCCCTTGAATTAGTTTAGACCAACTGAGTTAACATCCATATGGCGGAATCCCATCTTGTGCTTAGTCTAATGCACAAAGTTTGCATGGGCAATTTTCTGTCCCATTTCTTGCTGAAACAGGATTTTATAACTTCCTGTATTTATTCCTTAAGGCAGATTTGCGTCCATTTTGGGATCTGGAATGCCTAGCATCCAATTATAAAAGTTTCTGGATCAACCCATGACCCAAGACCCAGAATGTCTCAGGTGTCTTCTGGATTGGAACTATAACAGTCTTGATATAGTTTCTCAGTATTACGGAATAGAGGTCTCACATCTGGCTGTGGCCTGTCTATTGTTAGACCATAGTTTAAGTGATGGGAATATGGATCAGTCAACCCTGATAGATCATGATTTTCTGACATTATAAAAGTAAAAAGGGGAGGGAATGGGCAGAATGTATGTTGCCATCATCTGCACCTGTGAAAGGAACAGCATCATAGGTAGTGGGGAGGGAATGAGTGGTGGTTTGGGAGTCAGGGTTGGAAGTCAGGTGGCTTGGTCTTAATGGGGGAGTTGGGGAGGCTTGATTTGTAGACTGGGAAGAGGCAGCAAGAGCTGATTGCTTCAATTGCTTGATTTCTTCTTCTGTCACATATGCGGGTTTGACAAAAACGGATGGATGGGCAAGGGGAAGGCGGGAGTCCTTTCTAGACTTATCACTATCATTTATATAAAAGAAGATGAGATCTGATAAGTCCTAGACAAATACAGAAGGGAAAATCTCAAACCCCTTATCAGTTCTGATGCACAGTTCATGTAGGTAGCAGGATTTGAGCGCCTGAGAGCCAAATCAAAATTGTAAAAACATACATCTACAAGATGCATGTCAGCATGGTTGGTGGAATAGGATCAACAGGTATGCCCAGCAGCCCTAATTTCTTTGGTTGCCCATTCCTGCTGCTCCATCTCCGCACTCAGTACAACTGTGTGCACGGCTTGTTGGATATCCCATTCCTCCAGCATGTCCTTGAGCTCTGTCTATCAGACATACCCATCTGCAGTGTTTGATATTGCCAAGTAATGATTGACACCCAATGGGGAAACTGGCAGCAAAACACCAACAAATCAGTACAAAATTAGACCGCACTTGTAAGTGTCAGATTGGATACACACTTCTCCATAGTCTTAGATACTTGTAGAAATCTTAGCATTGTCAAGGGTCTGAATGTACAAGCATTCTGGCTACCGCCAACCTACTTAACATCCAGCCATTACCCAATTTGGTGCCCTTCCAATATACCGTTTGACATACCAAGAATGATAACCAAGCAATATTACCTGACTGTCCAATTATCCAGTGGTTCAAACCCATCTAGCACATGGCCAACCCCTAGGTTCAATCCAACTAAATCCCCGCCACAGTCAAGTCTATATAAGTCTAAAGTATTATTCAATAAAATATACTTCTCTTCTTTCTTAATTCCATATTTGAAGCTTCCCCAAAAGGCGCTCCTTATCACTGGTTTCAGCTACGGTTTTTTTATCACACCCATGAGAGAGAAAATGACTGACCAAAACCTGCCCACCTTTGCTCACGTACTCAACCAGGCCACATCCCAGGAGACCTGGAAAATGTACTTCTGCGCCCACAACATTGATGAAGATATACCTAGTGGATGCACTGTATTTGAAGGTCTGGTCATGCCCAAAGCATGCACCAAGATAATTCAATACAGTTTCTCTCTTCAACCACAAACAAACACACAACTACCTATCACAGGTGAAGTGACCAACACCAAATACATTGGTATTGACAAATTCTTTGGTAAAAACAAAGAAAACATCATCAACTGGCTAGACCACTCAGCCGCTAAACTCCGCGCCAGCCGCATGCCCCACAAAAAATGGGTCCAGCAAGCCAGCAAATGCCTGTACTAGGCCGCAGCTAACTGGTTTGCCACCTGGGTTGGATCACAAACTGACAACCAGCTTGACAACTGGGAAGAGTTCAAAGCAGACATCACGCACAATTTCTGCGTCACCAAATCCCTCCAAGACATTGCAATATAGCTCAGTGATCTTCCTCAGAAGACCACTATTGCAGCTTACACCAACAAATTTGAGGAAATACGCCGCAAAATCCAAAACCCAGCACAAGCTGACAATGCACACACCAGAGCATCATTCATCAACAGAATGAAACCCTCTGTTGCTGCCCTCATCTGTCCAGAGGCCAACACCTCCATGTCCACGCTCATTGCAGAAGCCAAGCACGCTGAAAAACGTGCAAACATGGAATATGCTGCACACAACGGCAATGGCAGAGAAAACCCCAATGGCAATAAACGCCAGAACACCAATCATAGAAACAGCAACTCCAATTGCAACAATGGCAATTTCAGCCAAAGCTCAAACTGCTCCTGTCCCAAGAAAGAGGACACCGCCAAAGTAAACAATGCTGAAACAGCAACCTGCTATGAATCTGACACCACATTCTCTGACCTCAAAGGTGTCAAAACAGAGGAACAGGGAAAAGAGGAGGGGGAACAGGCTTAAGTGCCCCTGTCTCCCCCAACTTGACAAGAAACTGTACCAAGGCACAAACCTTGCTGCTCACATCCCACATGTCCTGCAATCCTCCATTTTTATGATGTAAAAATTAAAGATTGCTCACAACTTCTTGTCTACCCATGCACTTACAAATCACATACACATAAAATTTTATTTGACTCTGGTGCACAACATGCTATGGTTAGAAAACCTTTTGTAACCAAGTACAAAATACCAGTTGTCAAATCCAACTTCAAATATGTCAGAATGGCAGATAAATCAAAGGTTCTACTCAAAGGTGCAACAAATCCCTTCAGAATTGAACTCCAAGGCATACAAAAGTCCATCAAAGGACTTGTCATGAACACCATAAACTACACATTGTAGCAGGCATGGACTGGTTCACCTGAGTGAACCCAGCGTATGTTGGAAAACAAAAACCATGACCATCAAACACAACGGAGTCAATTTTAACATCCTCAAAGAACCCAATGACCTCATTCCAAGATACAGTATTTGTCCATGTCATAAACCAAGATGACTCAGAACATCTAAAAAAAGATATTACCCTCCACATAATGAGGTACACTGAATTCAATAACATGCAAACAACCAAGATCCAATGCCCAGAACTTGTGACACTCCTAAATGAATACGCTCATGTATTCAAAGAAGAACTCACAGAGTTACCCCTGCAACGGTAGGTCAAACATGGCATCAATCTATGTAAAGCCATGCCTAAACCTGCACCCCTCTACAGACTCTCTCCAATGGAGACCCAAACCCTCAAACACACATTGAGGACAATATAGCAAAAGAATTCATTTGCCTGTCTGAATCCCCATTGTTGAAACTGCAGGCTCAACCCGCCAGCAGGTTCCAACCAAGCGGGTTTGTGATCCGCAATCCAATTATCCGGTCACTCAAAGCCAGACTAGGAAGTCAACTCAATTTACCAAATCCAACAACATGAACAGATGATGATCCTTTACAGTGGATACCTCAATTTGGCGCTTGACTCATTATCAGGATCAAGCCACCCCCTATCTTCCATCCAACTGTGTGATCACCAATCATGTTCCTGTTATCCATTAATTCACATGAACTATATAATCACTATCTCCCAATAAAGATTATTATCTAGCTTCTAAATATTTTCCCCGTGTAACTCTGCTAAAACAGCACAGTTACAACACCATTGGGGGCAGCAGTGTTCTTTGTAAAGAAAAAGGAAGGCACTCTGTGTCTAGTAACAAACTAAAGAGCACTAAATGCAAGCACAATAAATAATAAATGTCCCCTTTCACTCATAAAGGACCTGTTTGCAAGACTATCAGGAGCCAAATTTTTCTTCAAATTGTCCTCACCTCAGGTTACAACCAAGTCAAAGTAAAGGAAAAGGACATACCATAAACTGTGTTCTGTACGTAATTTGGATCCTTTGAATGTAGAGTAATGAACTTTGGGATGACCAACGCTCCTGCAATGTTTGTCACCATGATGAACCAAGCACTAAATGTTCTCTCAAATACATTATGCTACCTTGACAATATCATCATATTCTCAAAAACAAAAGAGGAACACTTCACACATGTCTGCAAGACACTCAATCAACTCACAGAGCACAAACTTTATGCAAAACCAAGTAAGTGCCAATTTATGGAAAAGGAACTCCTGTTCTTGGGCCACATTGTCTCTGACAGTGGCATCAAAGTAGATCCAGACAAAATAAAAGCCATAAATAACATTCAACACCCCACCTCAGTTAAACAAGTTAGATGCTTTCTTGGTATGGTAGCTCACCTAAGGAAATACATCAAAGACTACAGAAAACTCACCACACCAATCAATGACTTAACCAAAGGGAATGCCAAAAAGAACTCCATCTGGACACCAGAATGTGATAAGAATTTCCAATCATTAAAACAAGCTTTGATTGAAGCACCAATCTTGCAATAACCTAATAATAACGGATGCTATAAGCTCAAGTCAGATGCCAGTGACACTGCCATTGGCGCAGTCCTGCGCATCTGCCAGCCAGGGCAGCAAGACTTCCTGCCAGTATGTTATGAAAACAGAAAACTAACTAATTTTGAGAAGTGATACCCAATACATAATAAGGAATTGCTAGCAATATACCACACATGCAAGAAATGGAGATGTTATCTAGAAGGGTATTTAAACGTCCAAGTACTAACTGATCACAAATCCTTAATCTTTTTCAAAACTCAGAACGCACTTGCACAGCGGCAAGCCAAATGGATGTCCTTGCTGGAACAGCTTAACCTGGACATCCAGTACAAAAAGGGGCAGAGCTAGTCACAGCCAATTCTCTCTCTAGACTATGTCAGCCTAGAGAGGATCACCCTGACCACCTGGACCCTGACTGGCTAAACCTGTACAACACTGAGATAAAACCAAAGGGAAAGACCCCTTGACATACCAACTGATCCACAATACATTAGTAAGTAACAAAAAGTACTTCCATGTATCAAATGGCACGGTATACAGAATTATTAACAACAAACATGTCCCGTACATCCCACTTGCACAAAGAGTTGACACCATATTAAGACACCACCACCTACTAGGACATACAAAGGCTAACAACCTATACCTCACATTAAAAGAGATAGTATGGTGGCCCAACCTCAAACAGGATATAGTTGATGTTCTGAAAAAGTGCACAGCATGCAAGAAATAAACCAGTACAAAGGCTTCTTGCCTAACAGTCAACCCAGTACCAGACCCTGAACCATTCAAGGTTTAGGGGCTAGACGTAGTGGGCCCCTTCCCAGAAACAAAACAAACCAACATTTCTTAATTGTAGCTATCAACTTTGTTGCAACTGTGCTGTTTTAGCAGAGTTACATGGGGAAAAAATATTTAGAAGCTAGATAATAATCTTTATTGGAGAGATAGTGATTATATAGTTCATGTGAATCAAGGATAGTAGGAACAAGATTGGTGATCACACGGCTGGATGAAAGAAGGGGGTGGCTTGATCCTGATAATGAGTCAAGCGCCAAATTGAGGTATCCACTGTGAAGGATCATCATTTGTTAATGTTGTTGGATTTTGTAATTTGAGTTGACTTCCTAGTCTGGCTTTGGGTGACCAGATAATTGGATTGTGGGTCACAAACCCGCTTGATTGGAACCTTGCTGGCGGGTTGAGCCTGCAGTTTTGACTCTTTGCCACACGCTGGCCCATCTGCTGGGCAACAAAGGACCATAAAGCAGAAAACATCAACCAACTCATTAACAAAGCAATCATAGTTGACTATGGCACTCCAGACTACATCATAACTGATGGAGCAACCGAGTTATCAGGTCACATAGTAAACAACAACCTGAAATCCAAAAACATTAAGCATTCCACAACCTCTCCATACAGGCCACAGATCAACAGCAGAGTGGAACACCTCAACAGCAGCCTTATCAGAACCCTAGAGAAAATAATGGATGACAAAGCCAAAGACACATGGCCAATATATGTAAAACATGCATTACTAGTATCCTGAGTCCACACCAATCAAGGAACAGGTTATTCCACGTTTGAGCTAACCTACGGGTACAAACCAGAAATAATTACCCCAACAAACAGCCATACATAAAGATCCCCCTGGGGAAACCCCCCACAGTAGAACAAGCACCAAATCTACAACACATCTGCCTCAAAGCTAAAATAGCAGAAATAAAGAGGCTCAAAACACAAAAGGTAACCTCCACAGAGGAACCACTTCCCATCAACTCCCCCGTCTGGGCTCTAGCTGGCAACAGAAAGAAACTAGATTCAGTACACTGGGGACCAGGAAGAATCATCAAGTACAGACCAGATCACAACACTTATCTAGTAAAATTTCAAGGTGCCAAACCCCCAATTGTCAAGAAATACCACAGAACCCGTCTCCGCCTCAGTAAAGGAGAACACTTGACCAGACTGGTTTCAACTAGTAAACAGCTCCAGGAGCATCAGGCGGCAGCTGTGAAAACAAAGCCCCCTCCTGATGCACCAGAGTAACCCCTTAAGGGGGGTGTTGAGGGTCTGGATGTACAGGCATTCTGGCTACTACCAACTTACCTAACATCCAACCATTGCCTGATTTGGTGCCCTTCCAATATATTGTTTGACATACCAAGAATGGTAACCAAGCAATATCACATGACTGTCCAAGTATCCAGTGGCTCAAACCCATCTTGCACATGACCAACCCCTAGGTTTGATCCAACTAAATCCCCGCCACAGTCAAGACTATATAAGTCTAAAGTATCATTCAATAAAATATACTTCTCTTCTTTATCAATTCCATATTAGAAGCTTCCCCAAAAGGCGCTCCTTATCAGTATATGACAGGAAGATGATGTCATTGTGCGTCTTCATTGCCCTCCCTCTTATAAAACTAATAATGGTTGAATTGTACGGGTTAGTATCCACCAAACTGAGGCCAATGAGAACTTGGTTGGACAAGATTCTAGCAGCAACTACAACTCTATGCATCCACAAATTGACTGTTCTTTTATTTGCAAAAATGCCATGGAGTCCCAGTCAGAGACAAACCTGGACCAGGGGTATCTGAAGGTCATGTTCCATGATGGCTATTATAAGGGGATGGGCTTTTCACCATCAGTTGAAGTACAGGCACCAGTTGGGGTCTTCTTGGGAGGGAGGCCACAGTTGGTGTGGGCTTGCATGGTTGCAGCCACAGTGAACTTTGCAAAACCCATCACAGCCGCAATTTCCCCAATGAACATAAGCATCCCTTGCTTTTTGACCATTTTGAGAACAATTTCTGGAGTGATTGGCTTTCTTCTGCATCTTGCAGGCTTATTGGCTGGAGGTGAAATGTGTCTGTCTTGGAAACCAGATGGTGCCATTTGATTGTGTCAGGGATCCACTCATTGTGAAGCCTCTCCCTAATGGTTTGAAGCAGAGCTCCCAAGTTGAATTTGACTAGAGTGGACCCTACTAGAATCCCTATCATTAACATGTGCAAGAGGTGATCAAATAAGCAAAATCTCCCCAGGAAGGGAGTAAAATGATTTAAGAGATAATAGACGCTGGTATACCCCAAAACCAACCAGGGGGCTTGGGGTGAATAATGGGAGAAAATTGAGCTGTTTCTACATAGGGGCATGGCAGCAACGTGGTCCAAAACAATACCATATGGAATTCTCTGATTTGTCAGTAGGAGTTGGTTCAGGACTTTTGAAGTTCATGTTGGCTTGTCCATAACTAATCAACACACAAAAGGCAAACACCAAGAGGATGAGCTTCATGTTGTTGAAAGGGGAACCTTTTTAAATCTACTAATCAAGTTTAGAAGTTTTGAAAATATAGATTTATTGATTGATAGGAATAAGAGAAATTGTTGGAGCAATTAGCTCAAGGGAAAATATTCAGTTTAAATACTGAAATAAATTGGGGAATGGATCATAGAGTTTACCAGGCAAACCTGCAAGCTGCAGCCTGCAATGCAAGAAGAGGCAGGTTGGGATATGCATTGCAGTATTGTACCTCACTTTGGTTGGGGATGGTATCTGGAGCTGGATGTGAAGTATTGCTGTGGCTTGGGTAGTTTGCTGGGTTTGATTGGCTTCTCTGGTCCCTGAATGTCTGGTTTGGACAGTTTTCACATTTATTTTTAGATTGATTAGCTGTATTATGATTTTTGGAGCCAAAATTCAATGCTGAATTGTTAATGTCATCGTAATAGTTGTTTGAAGCCTTAATTTCCAATTTTAAAGTGGAATTTATATGTCGTTCTTGTATTTCACGCTCACTTTCGCTTTCGTACTTGTTTTTGCTTAAAACACATTCGTTTATCAATTTCAAATGTGTTTTCAACTGAATTAAATTAATTGTTTTGTTAACAACCTTAGTTTTTAAATCTGCATTTAACAATGCAGTTTTCAGATTTTGGGATATATCCAGATTTCTTGTGTTTGTTCTAATATTTGTGTAAGGTATGGAATTTCTTACAGTTTTCAACCCTGTTGAGATAAATGAAAAATCTCAGTCCAAAAACAAATACAACTCAGTCTAAAAACAAAATCAAAAATTAAAAAATTTATGTTAAATTACAATAGATTTGGATACAACTTGATTTTGCTTTTAGACTGAGATTTTTTGTTTATCTCAACAGATTTGAAAGCTACTGTACATCTTAATATCTAAAGATTTAATTAGTAATTGTTTTTTGAATTTACCTACATTGAATTTGAAATAAAAAATTACCTATATTTTACCATATTTTTAAAGAGATTTAATTAAAAGATTAAAAAACTTGATAAAAAAGGCTCAGGTTTAAACCTGAGCCTTTGTAAATCTTGCAAAATGAAAAAAAGAACAGTTTGACATCTGCTTTTTACTTAAAAGCGGATTTTAGGGGCCCTGTCAACCACCCAAAATTGGGTTGTTGAGCGGGCGCGCTCTAATTGGCTGGCCTGGTAATTGGTAATTTGACTTGTTATGAGCTGAATTACCAATGCACCAAACCACTCAGTTCCGTCAAACCTAACAAAACCTACCTCATCAAAGGGATTGGTGCCCATACAGGTTTGAAACACATGCACGATGATCGCTCTGCCTATGCAAGGACTGCACAATGCAACTCATGATTACCTGTCCCTGACGCAAAACTGGATCAATATCAAGCCTGAGTCCCCAACACTCTCAGAAAATTCCTAAGGCTTCACCTTCCAGCACCCTAGGGGGAGATGTCACAACATCTATGATTACTCCCTCTTGGGAGAGTAATTCCCCATTTAATCATTAAGTCAGTGGCACCCTTATCAATGGCCATCTAGTACAGGGATCAAAGCTTTCAAGTCCCAAAAGGAACACTACTTGGACAAATCCCACAACTACCATGACATACATGGTCAGTATGTGGCTTTTCATGATACTATATAATACTCTAAACTCATACCATTAAAGTATCATACTCTTCTTAATTTTCCTCTTTATCTTGTTTATTATACTTCTCAGAAGTATATACTTGACAGTATAAATTTTATTGTAAACTATCCAAAAGGATAATATAATGTTGGAAATCGGTTCCTAGGAATGAGGGTGTCAAAAATAAGGTGGTAACCAAAAAGATGGGAGAAATGGAGGATGTTGTGCACGTAAATATAATATTGAAGTTTAGTGATTGAGAAAAGTTAGATAGCTTTAATGCTTGGGTAATTTAAAGGAAGCACTTTCTCATAAGCATTCTTAATACTAAGCATAAAAAATATGACCAAATAGAAAGAGGCATACTTAAACAAAATCTAATCAACATTTCCCAGGGGTGTTAAAAAGTAAAGATTCAGTAAACTTATTAGTTAAAACTTAAACCCTAGTAGATACCATATAGTATGAAATTGCTTTAAAAATGCTTAGTGAGTTCAAATTCAAGCTTTAGTATTTCCATCAAAAAAATGTGTGTATCCTTACAAAACAGCTATTATTCTCCTTTGAAAGAATGGAAACCTTGCATTAATGACCAAGTGAGACATGAATCAGCAGGCAGGGTAGAATATCCGCACTAAATGCTTCTATTGGATGAAGGGAAGATAGGTGGGAGTCACACTGCGATAGTTGGTATAGTCTTGCCCAAAGAAGCGAATGAGATGGGCTTCTTCTGTTGTAATATGGCCTTTAGGGTTAAGGAAATAAGTAAAAAAATGTACATAAAATAAGAAAGGATATCTGATTCTGTTCTGGAAAAAGCGGTGCAGCACAAAAGCAAAGCCAACAAAACAGATTGGATTAAATAAAAGTAGCTGAGAACCAAGCGTAAACATATAGAAGCCTAGATATGATGGGTGGCGGACAATGCTTGGAATGTGAGAGCAGTCAAAGGGAGGATTACCTAAAGATTCCAGCGGTAACAAGGGTATGGTCATGGTCTCGCATCGAAGCAACATGGTGATTAAAGCTGGTGCTAGCCTCGACCATAGCCTGGGAGCGAAACCATTGGCCAACCAAGGTGATGAGACCCCCTGACGAAGAAATTTAGCTTTTAGTTCTTAGAGGCTTATTTTACCCAGGATCTGGATCGGAAAGACGTAGCTATAAAGCCCACTATAGTAATGTTGCTTAAACCAGTATTCGAATATAGACGCAACTATAGCATGATGATATCCTGTCACTGGATCATACACAAAGGCTGAATGTACTTTAGGAATACGTTTTGATGCTAAGCTTACAGTCTAATTTTACTCTCCTAGGATTGAAGATTGCAGTAGTAAGATATTCGAAGAGATGGAAGATACCCAAAGAAAATAAGTATAGACCAAAGGCGCGATGACCAGTGAAAAAAAAAACCCATTAACCCGCTGCCTATTAACATGCCTGCCAAAACCGAATATAAGGCTATGTTAGGTGCGATATGATCTCCTTGGGCCCATTGTGAGCGCCAAGCCCGATAAAATGTCTTAAACCTTTCTTGGCTTTGGGGGGAGCGCTCATAAGAATTGGTAAGTTTTATAGTGCCTCCTGGACTGATGGGAGGGTTTTTACCGGAAGCTCCATGTTCGTCATTCCCTGTGGTACCCTGGCGTTGAGGCTCTGAATTAGAGTTTGACTCCATTTAAAAACCTACCAGATGCTTAGTAAGCAGGTTTAATTACGAAATTTTGAACGATGGGGTTCAAGAGGTAAAGAAATAAATCCAAAAAGAAAATATACTATGCATATGCAAAAAGCTTTGGAATGAATTCCTTCGACTTTATTAACGGCAGAAGCTTCAAAGCCAAAATTGTGACTTTCTTTGATGAGGCAAGAAAACCAGGTCTTGTCTAGGAGGAATCAATCTTTCTAATTTTACTGTATAAGCACTGTTTTATTGATTTAGTAGTAGGAAGAATTAAGGTCAATGAAAGTGGTAGAATAGCTTTAACAAATACAATATATGCTTTGGTATGTTGATGGAAAGAAAAACGAAAATTCTTGCTTAGAGCATCAACCATCGAATCCATATAATAAATAAAAAAGAAAATAACAGTTATAATAATACTTATTGGATATTAAAAGGCAAATAAAGTACTCGTTGAAGAACAGCAAAAACTTTATTTTGGAACTGAATTTAGGAAAGATAAATATGTCGTAGTCAGGTTCAATAATCAGCTGAAGCTTGAAATAATGACAAAAGAGGATTTGATTGGGTTTACAGTGGCGCCACTTGAGACTCAAGAATTCTGCTATCAAATTGTAACAGATCTATCTTTACTGTGATCCCGCTTGGTTGCTACCAGCAGAATCTCCTGGCTGACCAAATTCGATTCCAAAACGAGGCAACCTGCCAAGTACCTCTAAACCCAAACCCTCCAAGCCAAAGAGGAAAATTCAATAAAATTTACGCCCTGTCCACCAATGAACCTGTTTTGGTGAGAGGTTCAAACTACACTCAATACAAAAAATTAACTGGGCGGCACATTTATTAAAAATAAAGAAAAATAATAACAAATAAAAACCATTAATATTGGGATAAATAGATGCACCACAATTTTTTATCATGTACAGAAAAAATAGGCAAAAAGCTACAAAAAAGTAAATTTCAAAAATTATAGTATTCATTGTAAAAAACCAATGACTTACAAGACTGAATATCTTGTAAAACTATTAATTGGTGTTAAAACAACTTGGTTGACCCCCCAGCAAAGTTCCACACAAGAGACCCTGTACCACTCAAACTGACTTCCCAACTACTTGGAGTCAAATGCGGAAGTCGACTCAAGTTTCTAAACAAGGCAACAAGAACCAGTGACAATCTCTACTCAGTAGAAACTCTCATTTTGTGCTTGACACATTGTGGGAATAAAGCCACCCCCTGTCCAATCCAATTGATTGATTGTCCCAATATTGTTCCTTTTAAAATGGTCCCCCCAAACTATATAAGTGATACATCTCAATAAAGATAATTATCTTGTTCTTCAATATTTTTCCCGTTGTGTCATATTTTACAATATGGATATAGTATATCTATAACTCAGTTATCTTGAACCCTTGTGGTCCTTAACTATACCTTCAAGTGATATAGTAACAGCCTTAATTAAAGACAAAATAAAGTAAGAAGTTAAGACAAAACTGTTTCTTTATTTGATAGCTGGATGGTTATATAGAAGGAGCGGGGGAATTTTCACCAAAGAAAAGAGGCATTAACAAAAGGACTTACTAAATGAAGGCAGTGGAGAAGTGGCATAGAAAAATGCTTGTACACAAAAACAACTGGTTTCATGCCTTGTCATATGGAGAAAGGTAGCCCTAGATGCTACAAGTCTATATTTAACCTCTGAAGTAAAGGCTGCGCCCTATGTACAATGTAATTTCTATTTGACTGTCACTTTCCAGACGCAATATAACAAGTTTAGAGGCATAAACTAACAAACGCAAAAAACAATTGAGTAATTGTGTGATTTTTTATTGTCCTTAATATAAGTGTACTTCCTATTTTCTTATCCAACTATGATCTGTGATATTTCCCTATCTGGATCAGACAATGGGGTTAAAAGGCATGACATCTCAAGAGGGCGGTCATAGCAGACAGATATCACAGGAGAACTCTAAAGACAGCGCAAAAGAAGGTGCAAGTGGTTATCATCAAGAGGACCAGGAATCAGAGACCAGTACCAGTGGATGAGGCAGCCCATAAGCTGACAACTCTTCATAATGTGAATGGCCAATACATAGACCTGGGGACTCAGTTGGACCAGATAGTGATACCTCAGTTGTCATTGTTAGGGACAACCCCATTATTTTCTTCTCTTTTTTTGGCTTTAGGGAATCCAAGGGAGGTAATATGAGCCAAATTGCAGGAGGGTAACAGTGTATTTGGAGATTCTCTGTGTATGGCAAAGAGTTACCTGAAAAAAACAACTGATTGACTTTCAATTTGATGGGCAAGTACTTTTGGGGTATCAGAAGTCAACCGTTTTCAATCTGGTCAAGGCAGTGCTCTGGACTTGGGGGACACCTGGGGCAACAAAGGCCAAAACCATCAGCTGGTTAACTAATAACAGCTTCAAACAGCAGCTTTGGTGTGCCTTTCAAGAAGTGGTTAAGGCGTACTCAGTGGAGGGGACAGGGCACCTGGTACCCATGATTATAGCAGGAACCTGGTCCTTTGGGGAACCAATTGATGTGGCTTAAAGCAAGAAGGCAACATGAGTGTTTTTCTCAACTGGGCTCTGTCTGTCTTCTATAGGGTAGGTGGTCTAGTACAAATAGAGTATGCCCTTTGCAAGAGCCTCCTTTGGGATTATATCTTCTTGGATGTTGCTTTCCTAGTGGCCATAGGGTGAACCATGTCTATTGTCTGGTGGATGTCCAATTCTAGGGAATCAACTTTGTGATTCTATCAACAACCAGATGTTCTTAATGATGGCCATTAAAGTGGTGAAGCAATTGGTGCAGTATTGGCAGGGTCTTGTCAGTCCCCAATAAATGCTTGTCCATTATTCCATATCTCTTATAAATTATATCTTCTAACTATTGAGAACAGGACAACAACTCATGAAATTTATAATTGGGCTTTTTGGGTTGCTGTCCTCATTGAAGCTTACTATTAATCACTAGGAGAAGCACACATGTATTGATCATGTGCTCTAGTAATTAATTGCCAAGAATGGGGCTCCTTCAGGGTGTAGGAGTTGGGGCCAGTCTTCTGGATAACTTGAACTGGGCCCTGCCAAAGGGAGGCCAGTTTGTATTCACGACTGTACCCTCTATTGCTGAAGAAGTAGACTGAGTCTCCTACCAGGTAAGTGGGTAAGGCGGGGCCTTTGGATGCAGCTTGTTCTAGGTCCTGCAGCTTATGATTTAAGTTTAAGTGTAGGCTTTAATTGCAAGCAGATAAGAGTTTGAATGAGCTTATTGATATGTGCTTCTGGAGATACTGACAGGATGAGTTTCACTAGAGAGTACAGTAAAGGCAGAAGCCCTGGTTTTCAACTACAGAGAAGCTGTAAGGGTAGCTTTCCTGTAGTGAAGTGATACCTAATGTTGTATGAAAAGATGGCCGCAGACAGGAAGGTATCACATTCAGTCTCATGTTGGTGACTGAGCTTCTGGAGTATCTTTACTAAGCTACCATTGGTCCGGTCTACCATCTTATTTTTCTGAGGATAAGATGTGGACAGAGCTGCACAGATTCTCATCAGTTGATTGAGGCAAGGGATAATGTAGCTGGTGAAGTTGACTTCATTGTTGGTCAACATAATCTGGGGCAGCCATGATTGTATATGGTGCTCTCCAGGATGTTTGTATCAGTCAACAGTGAAGATTGGTTGGGAACTGCTTTGGCTTCTACCAATTTAGTCAGATAATCAACAGCCACAATGATGAGCTTGTTGCAACTGTTGGTAACTGACAAGGGCCCCACTACGTCAATGGCTACTGTGTGGAAGGCAAACCCAGGGCATACAAGTCTGTTATGGAACTTGAGTACCTTAGGTCTCTCAATTTTGCATTCATGACAGGTGGCTAGCGTATCTACTATATCAGTGTGCATTCCTTCCAAGAAGCAGTGCTGTTTTAGTAGGGCTAACAGTTTCTGTATACCACCATGACCAGTAGTCTTGTGAGCAGCCATCACTGAGTCCATGCATAGGGATGAGCATATGTACAGTAGCCAAGAGTCTCCACAAGGCTTCATGAGTTGTCCCTTAGAGACCTTGGTATCAACAGCTAACTTCTTAAGAGCCCTCTGTATCTCTACCAGCTCCTCTCCCCACAAAAAAGGATCCTCCATAAGCTTGTCATAGAGAATGTCAGACATGGAGGATACTAAGGCAATAGTAGGAAGGCAGGAGAGACAGTCTGCATTCTGATGTGCAGTATCAGCATGGTGTAACATTCTATAGTTTTAAGAATGCATATTGATAGACCAATAGCCCATGTGTCCTTCAGGACCCACAGTGTCTTCATTCATTGTAGGGAGGCATGGTCATTCACTACAGTAAAATGTATCACATGCAAGTACACATAGAACTGCTGATACAAGTAGATTACTGCCAAGCATTCACACTCTAGGACAATAAAGTTTATCTTAAGGGAGTTGAGGGTATGAGAGCAGTATCCTACTGAATGTTCCAATCCTTCTGCATCCAACTGGAAAAAGACATCTCCAATAGTAGTTAGGATGGCAACTGTGTGTACTACAAAAGGTTTTGCAAAATCTGGATAGACAAGAGCTGGGGCAGCATTCAGAGTCCTCTTTAGGTTAGCGTTTTGCTCCAGTTGTACATAGGACAGCAGATGATGCTTGGCAACTATCATGAGCTGGTGGCCCATATGTGCTAATAGGACAAGTATGTACTGATTCCTAGGGATTAGGATCCCAGGTGTAACCCAAGGTTTCTGTCTGGAAATTTAGGTAATTTGAAGATTTCTACATGGGTCCCAACTAGAAGGGCAATTGCTAGGCAAGTGTTATAAATAATCTTGGAGCCAGAAGGTATAGTCACGTTATAAGACACATAGACTGGAATACCCTTGGCCTCTTAAATTGAGAGAGGAGGCGCCTTAGTGTAAGAGAGGGGGGATAGACTAGCAAATTCTGGCTTCCATCCTGGTGGAATCATCCACCAGGATGCCATTCAGTGCAAGACTGGAATGGCCGCCCTAAGAGGCCTCCCAAAAGAGGCAGGCAAGACAAAAGAGGGAAATAGACGTCCAAGCCCATAATCAAGGCACTAGCAAGCAATCACAGAGAAAAATCCCAGGTGGGAGGGAGATCTGGATCCATGAGAGGAAGTTGATGCAGGGAGGGGAGGGAGTGACTTGGAACTGGCATAAGTTTGGTGTTATGTGAGTCCAAGAAAGGAGATTCATCAGTCCCTGACTTTGGAAAGTGTGGGAGGCCCTTGGGATAAAGGTCTACCCAAGACAACTTGACAAGTGTGTTAAGAATGGTGGGAACTTGGGTCAAACAATAAAGGGAATTGTAGAGCAGGACAGGATTGGAAATATAATGTGTTGCAGCCAAGGAAAGTCTATTCCAAATACCTGGGGTTGTGGTCCATAACAATAAGAAAATGGGGAATATAGTCACCATGAGTAACTTAAGTAGTGGAGACAATATTTTTGCTGACGAAGGGTTTAACATACCCCTTTGGGCAGACAGGCCACAAGAACTAGGATGCTTCCAAGGGTTTGAACTGAGTTCATATCCTCTCAGATTGAATCTCAACAAAAAAACGGTCAGACAGACAGATGGCCAGACAGGTGGCAGGGCAGGCAGACCAAAGGAGAACAGGAGGAGGAAACACCAACAGGAGTCAGGATAATAATCTCTGTTATCTAATAAAACTACAATGATTCAAACAAATTTTCAAAATCAGGAGTTTTATTTGATAATTGGAATTGGTAAGCAAGGGACCTGATGGCCCTTACTTCCATTATATGCATAGGAGGGGTGATAGTACTGGGGGTTTATAGGAGGGGTTTTTGGGAAGCAACAAAAGGGCAAACTAGTTAGAAGTAGAAGCCTAATCTATTTGTGGCCTGGTCCCAAGAAATAGGGGCAACAGGCCCAGGTGTAAGGAACAGCCACCTGGTTGGCTAGGTGCACTCTGGGGATTCAGGCCTAATATTACCCCTAATGCCTGCCTTCAACGTCACAACTGGAATGGCCCCAGAACCATTTTCTTTGGGTCAAGGGACCCCCAGGCCAGAGGAATTGTTTGGCTGGGATTCCACTAATTGTGGAATTTTATCCCCAAATTTCCTGGGCTGTGGGTTAGGCAAGCCCATTAAAATGAAGCTCATGTTTTCCTGTTGTCCCGCCAATTGTTTCAAGGCAGGACAACACCAGGAAAGAAAACAATCTAGATGGATTAAAGTCTCCTCCATAGTTGGAGGGGACTCCAGAAAAGGGGGAGAAGTTTTGGCCATAAAAGCCAGCACAAAATGCTTGTCCACAGTGTGGACCAGGTCCTCCAAGTTTTGTAGAGGTTTTTTCCTGCCCGTGGCCTGCCTTTTTTGCAAGTCTGGGGAATATATCCTTGTCCAGAGCTAACAGTGGGCATTGGAACTTTACACTTAGCCTTTTTAATGCATATTTTATAGGCTACTGGCATCTCTTCATCTGCATATTCTAGGTTGATGTAGTTCAGACAACATAGGGCAAGATCAGAAGGCCAGTTTTTATAGTAAAACATGGGAATAGGGTGACCCAGGATCTCAAACATATGGGTTTCATGGTTGGTCACTGTGGTGCTCTTAATACCACAAGTTAGAATAGTTGGTTGGTCAACAGAATAAACAATGGGTGATGGGATGGAAAGATAGATCTATTGGTTGGCTGGTGTAGCTGAATACAATATCAGTCAGAAGCCAAACAGGTACTTGGTTGTATAAAGGTATCTGAACCAAGAAACAACAAAGGGTTCAGAGTAGTGTCAATAGCAACTACTCAAAAGTAACTCCTCAAGTAGCAACTCCTAGTCAAGCTAATTGGCAATGTAGTTGATATAAAAAGACTAGCCTTTGTGTCCTTTAAATTATACAATCAAAGAAAATAATTGATACTATAGCAAAAAGGGGTGTGTAAACACGTATCTTTATTAATAGAAGAAGCAGGCTTTATATACTACAGCTTACTTGATGAATCAAGGCAAGTTGGTCATTGCATGAGGTAAAGGAAGGAGGAAATGAAGTCTGAACATCTGGTGATCAGCACAGCAATCAGGGGGAAGGTAATAACAGCCCCAGCAGCACAAGGGGGTTACAGAAGGCTTAATGTTGGGGAAGTTGGTTGATACCTGTAGTCAGATAACTAATTGGTTAGCTAATTAACGCCTAATTGGTGCAACTTCTAATCCAGAAGCTAGTTGGTAGAATTGGGTAATCCAGAATGACTTCTTCATTTGAGAGACAATCAAGATACCCTACAATTCTGGAAGTAACCCAATGACAGATCTGGATTAATCAACTGACTGGTGATAGATTTCACCTAAGTCACTGTGCTGTATTAGACCAAAAAGTTAGTTCTAATGAGGAAGACATAGCTATTATTCTCCAGGATAATGGCTAGGTTAGTCATCATCAGCTTTCTAAATCAAAGAGGGAGAGAAAAGTAGGCACCTTTGGCTCTATTAGTCTGTGGACCAGAAGTCCAAAATCCTTGTGGTAGGCCAAGTCAGGGGCTAGATTCAGCTTATTGGCCAGTTGAGAAGAGATGATGTTACTTGGGGCCCCAGAGTCAAGGATAGCATGTAAATGAATTTTGTTCACTACCAGGTTGATGTAGGTGCAATCCTGGTGGCTCTCCCTGATTTTCAAAATCTTGGAAGCTTGGTGTACACTCAGCCCTTTGAATTTCTCTAGAAAGGTAGCCATAGCAACTCCTAAAGCTGTGCTGGCCTCCTGGAGGAATTTTAAGGGCACAGAGACATTCAAATTACACAACAATTTAATCAGGTATTCTGTGATATCATTGTGATGGTCCACATGGAAGCAGTTTTGCAGGTGAGGGTTGATTTGGCTTCAAATAAAGAATCTATGCTGAAAGTTGGTTATGGATAGTAGTTTGAGACAGGTAGAGGCCTAGTAGGTAACTTTGGCTACTAGAGAAGGTAAGACTAGTAGGTAAATTTGGCTACTAAGAAGGATGTTGTAGGCTAGTAGATAACTGATGATTACTAGAGTGTGCAAAGATGACACAGCTTAGTAGGTAACTGGTAGTTACTAGGGTATAAATGCAATAAAGTCTAGCAGGTAACCTTGGCTGCTAGGATGTTGATTGAGAGGTTTGAACCTAGCAGGTAAAATTGGCTGTTGAGGGTTGGTCAAGTGTCTCCACCCAGTAGGGAGCATGGCCTACTGGGGTGAGGAATGGAGAAACCCAGTAGGTAACAGGTGGCTAATGGAGCTGATAGGACAGACAGTGTAGTAGGTAACAAAGAGCTACCAGAAAGGGATGAGCTGAGGCAGCTCAAAAGGACCCCTTGGTCACTTGCAAGAGGTCTGTAAGTGGGGCCCTTACTTAACAGATTGGTAAGGGGTCCTCATTAATATTTCTCTGGAGGCTTTGGGGAGGCCCTTAAGTTACCAGTGGGGGCATGGATATGCTCAGGAGTGTCATAAGGGTGGCTGAGCGGGGAAGCAGCTACAGAAATTGATGATGATAAGGTCTCTGGGAAGTAAAGATGGTTACTTTGCGCCTGAAAGCTCAGGATTAACCACCTGAGTGAGTAAAAACAACTGCATAGACATGAAGATTGTCTATGATTGATAGCCTATAGTGGTGATTACTTATGAGGACCAGTCAAATGCTAACTTACTTGAGGAAATCTTATTGCCTGAGACTGAGACATTAGTAATGGGGACTGAAAAATGGAACCAAGTAGTGGTTCATAGGAAAAGATCCCAGGGAAAACTAGTGACAAAGGACTGGATGATCACAGTGAAGACTAGTTGAAGGACTGGAGGATCTTGGGAACCTAGGTGATTCCTAGTGCAGATAAAACTTGGGTGGTTCAGATTGCAGATGTAACCTAGGAAGATCATAGAAAGGACTGGTTGATGGACTAGGAAGGACTAGCTGGTGAACTAGGCAGGACTAGCTGATAGACTAAGTTGTGAATGCCACCATTCACCATGTTTCAATTTACCTTCAATGGGTTATTTCAAGGATAAATCTCTCTCTTTTGTTTTTGCTCTTCAAAATGAGTCTGGATCCAAATTAGGAAATTCAATTGTTCAGTTTCCTGATTCTGCGCAACTCACTCACCCCACTCATGCTTGTGGCAAGTGATCCTACTGACCTGGTAGTGTTTTGTAGTATTGTAAACAACTATATATTCCATTTTTATTTCATCAATAAAAATTAAGTTCTATTCACATTTTTGTCTTTGTGTCTTCACATACTTTGGCGCCTCTCTAGCCACATCTAGTAGTGTTGTGATCTGAGGTACAGCACAGAGTCACAACAGGGAATCCTAACCTTAGGATTGGATCTGTACTAAGTCTTGGTTAGAATGTCAGGGAAGGCTATGCAATTACCTTGTGGCCCTGATTGAATAATATCTGCTAAACAAGGGCTAGAGAGGCGCCAAAGTATGTGAAGACACAAAGACAAAAATGTGAATAGAACTTCTGTTTATTGGGTGAAAAGATTGGGAATATATACTGTGTAGCTTTACCACAAAACAGTACAAGGACAATAGAATCACTTGCCACAAGCATGAGTGGTGCAAGTGAGTTGCACAGAATCAGGAAACTGAAAAATTGAATTTCCAAATTTTTAGCCAGAATCATTTCAAAGGGTGTAAGAAAAAGAGAGAGATTTGTCCTCAAAATAACCCATTGCAGGCAAAATCAAAACACAGTGAATGACGGCATTCACAACATTGCCCCCCTCTAGATTGGCCTTAGGGGGGTGGTACTTGCAGAGGAACTTGGCATGCACTCAACCAAACAGTTGACCACTGGAGAGGAGTTTCACAGTGTATTCTGATCCTTGTTTTTAGGTCACTTCCAAGGCCCCAATTGTTGTGTTCAGCGCCTGGGGACAACATCCAGGAGGACAAAGCAGGAAATCTTTATAACAAAAGATTTGAGATTTGAAGCTAGCCTTGGGTTAGCCTTCAGGGAAAAATTAAGGGCATATATATTAATTTCCTGGAATACAAGATGTGAAATTCCTTTTGGCAAAAAAGAAAGGAAAAAGCTTGAAGAATATTAAAGCCAACACAAATGTGGATAAACTTGTCTTTATTAGGAGAAATGATTCTACTTAAATAGTAGACAAGGGTTGATGATCACTCATTAGGTAGACAGAGTGGCAGAGGGGGGTCACGTTAGGATGAGGTCATACCAGGATCATTCACAGACAGGTATGATAATCCGGAATGGGTGGATATTAAACCAGACCCATTTGCAGAAGGCAAGAAATTTACAAAATTGAAAGCAAAACCAACTAAATCTTTGCACATATCAATATTTGAAGGCCATATCAAAATGGCATTAATGGCGCAATTTACGACATCTTCCCCCTCAAAATTGGACACAGGGAGTTGATATTTGCAGAGAAATTTAGAGTGTACCTGAGCAAAAGGACAGCTGGAGGACAATGGATTCACAGTATACTTGACACCCTTCTTGTAGTTGACTTCACAAGGTCCAACCCAGAGGGAGTCTAGCATATGTGCACACACCCCAGTACAATTTTGATAGTAGAGGACTAGGTCACTCACTTGGTACTCAGGGAGGGGGCTCTGGAAGCGTTAAAGGGCAAGATTTCCAGGGCTTTGACCTTGTAAGAAGTAGAGTAGGCAGTGGCTTGTATGTCAATGATTCAATTAGTCAAGTCTTTAACATGAGCTTCAGGATTAGTAGAGGCAAAACTTCCATCAACAGCGGTCCCAAGATTGAGGGGGTAGTGGCTTCTTGCCCATACAGCATGGCAAAGGGGAACTGGCCAGTCACTTGGTGTCTGCTGAGTCTATACACAAAGAGAGCAGAAGGGAGGAATATATCCCAGTTAGCGGCGTCAGAGAGTGTAAGCTTCCGCATGATGGACACAAGGGTGGAGTTTTCCTGTTCCACAGTCCTGTTGGTGGATGTGTTATATGATGCAGAGAAGGATTGATGTGTACCTATAGCTTCTACAATAGACGTTATGAGGCAAGCATTAAAGTTGGTCCCATTGTCAGAAAGCAGGACTTGAGGGCAACCATGACAGTAGAAGATGTTTTGCAACAAGAAACTAGCCGTGGTCTTGGTGGTTATATCTTTGGTTGCTCTGGCTTTAACCCATTTGCTAAATTGGTTGACAGCTACCAAGATAAATTAACACTCAGACCTAGAATTCAGGAGAGGGCTGATAGTGTCAATACTCACAGTGTGGAAGGCATGCTTAGGGGGAACAAGCTTGAACTGATGTTGTGAAAGTTGGGGGCGTTGGAGCTGACAAGAATGACAGGAGGCAAGGAAGTCAGGAATTAAGAGGTGCATATTATCCCAGTAGAAGTTCTTACACAACCAGTCATAAGTTTTTGCTATGCCTCCCTGTCCCGTGTCACTGTGGGCTTGGAGAATAATGGCAACCCTCATTCTAGGACAGACATAGGGCAAAAAATTGTTGTTGACTTTCTTAAAGAGTTATCTATCTCAAATCACAGTGTCCTGGGACAGAACTTGTAGGGCAGACAAATTTCCTTTGGTTCAGTGGTCCAGGAGTCAGGGTACCCTATCAATTTGTATAGTTGAGGACTGTCAGCAGGATGGATGGCTAGTATGGGCATTCTTGACAAACCATCAGCATTCTGATGTTGCGCCCCAGGGCAATGTACTACAGTGAAATTATATCCTTGCAGGCGTAAAGCCCAACAGGCTAGTTGACCTTTGGGCTCCTTTAATTGATGCAGCCACTTTAGGGATGAGTGTTTGGTGACTACCGTAAAGTGAGTCCTGTAGATGTAGTGTCTGAACTGTTTCACTGCATGCAGAACAGCTAGACATTCCTTTTCTGTGACGCTATAGTTCTTCTCATGTTTGTTGAGGACTCATGAAGAATAGGCCACATGTTAGTCTATGTCTTCATCATTGAGTTGGGCTAAAATGGCACCCACAGCTACTCTGCTTGCGTCAGTGTACAAGATAAACTCTTTATCATAATCAGGGTAGACTAGGATAGAAGCCTCTTTGAGCTTGGCTTTCAGCGCTTTAAAAGACTGTTGTTGGCTGTCATTCCACTCAAAGGGTACGTTACAAAGAAGTTGGACAAGAGGTTTGCTTAATTCAGCAAATCAGGATGGATTGTCAATAGTACCCCATCATACCAAGAAACACTTGGAACTCTCATAGGCTTGTGGGGGGCAGCATTTTTTCAATGGCTTCCACCTTATTATTCATAGGGCGTATTCCAGTTTGGGTGACCTTGTGGCCTAAGAATTCAAGTTGTTCCTTGAAAAAAGAGCATTTAGAGGGCTTGAGTTTCAGACCTGACTCTCAAATTTTAATGAAGACAGCTTTGAGGTGGTCCAAATGGTCGGTAAAGGTGGAGCTGAACACAGTAATATCATCCAGGTATACGAGGACTCAGGAGAGCTTCAAATCTTGCAGAATGGAGTCCATAGCCCATTGAAACGTAGCAGGGGCATTGCAGAGTCCTTGGGGCATACAAGTGGATTCAAAAAGGCCTTCTGAAGTGATAAGCGCAGCCTTTTCTCTATTTTCAGGAGATAAGTCAATCTGCCAGTATCCTGAGGCAAGATTCATAGCAGAGAAAAACTTTGATCCCCCTAACCTTCTAAGCGCATCATCAATTCTAGGCAGAGAATAAGAGTCCTTTTTGGTGAGCAAGATCAGGCAGCAGTGTCTCAGATTAAATGGATTAGACATTAAGTTGTCCATCTAGGAATTGAGCAACAGAACAATTGCGTGATTGCACTATTGCATCCTGATTATACTAGTGATAAAGACGTTTAAAACGCCTCTAAAACGGGTGTTTGATTTGCCTTTTGAATGCGCACAAGGCACAGGCTTCCCTTCTGGGATTATAAATAGTACAACAAAGTTATTTATATCTACCTACTTAAGGAAAGCCGTGCAGAAGCGGTTGTTCTCTTGTGCAGGACTTTTAGCTGTGCCAATCCACTCTCCTCCATTTGGGAAATCCTTCTGTCTGTGCCTCCCTGCTTCTGGTGGCAATTCCTCCGCCTCACACTATATAAGTATGATACTATCTAAATAAACACCAGTTTTGTCTTATTATCTTCTTATATTCTTCTGTCCTTTCACAGGCTGCCACTTTACCATCAACAGGTATAGTAATAAGAATTAGGTCCCTGACTAACTGTTTGTAGAAACTAGCAACCCTTTGCTTCAACTTTTACAACATTGGCGCTCATGTCTTACAACACCACCAGCCCCCAACCCCGCAGTCCTTTCAATGAGGAGGGAGGAATGCCCCTGGTCCAGTCTCCTGCCACTGCTTCTCCTTACCACCAGGCACCAGCCTTTACTGCTGCTAATGCCCATGCTGGGGAAAGAACAGGCGCTCCCTATGGCCTGCCCAACCTAAGCCAATTCATTCCAGAACATCAACACCCCCAGGCTATTGTTTTTGGTCAACCACTGCTCCTACAAGCCCCTGCCCCCTTGGAGATGGACGCCAACTCTTCACCTTCCAAGGACGTCATTTGTAATGCCATATACACTATGAATGCTGGTGCTGCTGGCAATGGTTCTTGCTCAACACCTGGCCATTCAGCAGCCTTCTGCTGAAAACGCCTTGGGTTGCTTTCAGAATCTCTCCCAGGTCAACCCTGATCAGCTCTGCCATGACCTCTGTACTGTTGAACATATCAAGGACTACCTACAACAATTCACCCATCTTGCCGTATGCCACAACCAAATGCAACTGGGCTGCATCCAAAGCCTAGTGCATGATCAGGGAATACTGGTATCTAATCAACAGACGTTCCTCCAGGTCCTTTACTCTGAGCTGGGCAATACTTTCACCACTGTCAATCAGTATCTTGCCAAAGTCACCAACACCCAGAACACCATGCTCCACTGGGTTGATGCCATTGAAGTGGGCATAGCTAAGATAGTTCCAGTGCATGTGGTACAGACCCTCACCCATTGGGGTGTAGACGCCAATTGGATTAGTGTGGTTCTACTCACGTACTGGAGACTGGCCCCATAGTTCAAAGCCTGACTCATGAGGTGGAAGTCTTAGCCCGCCGCCTTGCCACCATCCCCTTGTTCACCCCCACATCTGCCGCCACCAACAACTCCCCTTCCAGCGCCCTTCTTGGTTGAGACATCATTGAGCTCTTTGATCACTACAAGAAGATACAGACAGAATTGGTCCAGAAGAGCGCCAATCTTGCCTTCCTGTTTGATGGCTACCACACTGTGTCAGAGCTTCAGGATTGTCTCAAACTTTGCCAATTGCATGACAGAGCCAACAGCCAGACCCAAGTAAGGAAGGACAAGGAAGTAATAGCCTTGCTCCAAGCTGAGCTTGCCACCCACAAAAAGCGCATTACCTCTCTGGAAGATGACTTGGATATCACCGCCAGGAGAACAAGGTCTACCAAGATGAGCTGAACAAGCAACGACTTCTCCTGGACGCCTTCCAGAGCCAATTGGATAGGATGGACAGTAAGATTATGGCCGTCAACTTACAAGCTATGTCCATCAACTCCAAGAGTCACCACAGTCCACTGAGGTCCTCTAGTCCTGAGTTCTATCATAGCTACAAAAGCAATGAGGACCACACTTGGTTGGCTCCTAACACTGTACAAGTATTAGAGCCAGTACTGGAGTCCGAGGATGACGTCCTGGCCACCCCTGAAGCTTCTGGAGCTGCTCAAGACAGAGAAGGTGAACAAAAATCCCAGTAAGAGGAAAATTGTTGCCGCGCCTCTGAGGCTAGGTTTGCTGCCTCCACTCTCAGCCATTCCTGTCTCACCCGCTCTCTGGTGAGGATCACACCTGCTCCCCTCCAATTTGGCTCCAACAACTTCAAGCCCGTCAATCTACCCAAGTTTGACCGCAAGAGCAATGTGGCCATGTTCTTACATCTGTACCAGAACTCCATGTATGGAGCAGACAATGCTATGAGGGACTCCACAATCATCAACTGTCTGGATGCTGAGACTCAAACCATTATCTTACCACGTCTCCCTGAGAATGGCTAGACTTTTGCCAACGTCTCCAGAGCCTTGACAGAAGAATTTGGTAGCCAAGAAGCACTCCTCAGTTGTAAGGTGGACTTTGCCGACACCAAGTTAAAGGTGGGGAAAACCCTAGAAGACTTCACTTCTAGGTTCTACCTTGAAGCTCAAACTCTGTTGTCTATGAGTGCAGTGCAGTTTATTGATGTGCAGTCAGCACTCCTTAATGCTGTACGTGTCAACCGGGAACTATCTCTGGCTCTTAAGTCAGGCATTTACAATGCTTACACTGTACCAGATCTGATCTGCCTCCTAAGCACATTCAAGGAGGAGTTCAAAGTCCCTCTTCCTGAAGGCCGCCCTTGCCAGCAATCTGAGCATAGACCCCGCGTGGCTGTTGAGATGCCCAAGCCTTTAGATAAGGTTGGGCCTGCTCCAGTCAACAATGGCCCCTGTACTTGCTTCAAATGTGGTATGGCTGGCCACTTCTCTTGGGAATGTAGGAATCCACGCCAAAAGATCAATCATTTAGGCATGGAGGACACTGAGGAGGACTACTCCAAGGACGCTGATATTGAGGAGGACAATGAGGACCAGTAAAAAAACTACTAAGCAGCCAGGACAAGGAAAAATCCTTGGCTGCCTTTGTAATTTCAACACCCTCATCTCCCCCATACCACTGCCCCCTGACAAACCAGATCAGAGGCCTGCTGCCTTGCCATCCTCTTGGACCAACCCTAATAATGAACCCTCTCTGATTGACTTCAACTCCCAACCAATACATGAGGATGCAGAGTATGACGGAGTTCAAGAGGACCTCCTCCATCAAGTCCTCACTGTTAACACGCAAACTCATTGGACTACACTTTGCCCTGAGGTGGTTATCCCCCAAATAGCTTGGAGAACAGTGTCCTTATCCTATGCTGAACAACTGGCTCAATCAGGCGTTGAAGTCACTTGTGAGGAGGACAGTGCTGAACAACTGGCCAGGCTGCTCCGCACAGTAAACATCTCAGCACTGCTAGAATCCCTCAAGGAAGTAAGCCCAGCTGTGGGAGCTGCCATGGCTACCTTCCTGGAGAATTTCAAAGGGCTAAGTGTACACCAGGTCTCAAAGATTATGGAGATCAGAGAGGACCACCAGGATTGTACCTATATCAACCTGGTGGTGAACAAGACTCATGTCTGGGCCATACTGGATACTGGTGCCCCTGGAAACATTATATCCTCTTGGCTGGTTAAGAAGCTTAAGCTGGCACCGGACTTGGCCTACCATGAAGAATTTGGTACTTCTGGGCCACTGACCACTAGAGCAAAAGGAGCCTACTCTTCTCTCCCTCTTTGCTTTGGGAAGCTAATGGTCACTGCTCCTACTATAGTTCTGGAAAACAACAGCTATGACATTCTTATTGGGACTAGCTTCATGGTTCAGTGTGGCACTGTGACTAACCATAGAGACCATACATTTGTAATATTGGGACATTCCATACCCATGTTCTATCATGGTGATCACCCGTCTGACCTGCCCTTACGACGTCTGCACTACATCAATCTGGAGTACACCAACGGAGAGCTTCCAGTTGCTTATACACTGCATAGTAAGAAGGTCAAGGTGCTACCCCTCTCAATTGGGGAAGCCAAGGGTATCCCAGTCTACGCCTCCTGTAATGTGACTATCCCACCTGGCGCCCAGGTGATCCACAATACAGGCCTCTTGCTGGCTCTACCAGCTGGCACTCATGAAGAAATCTTTGGCATCCTTAATGCCTCCAGACTAGAACCATGGGTTGCACCAGGCATCCTCATGTCAAGTGAGAAGGAGGTACTCATACTCTTGGCCAACATGAGTTGTGAAGCTATGGTTGTCTCCAAACACCAACTTCTGGCTTATATACAGCTGGAAGAGCATGACAACCTTCAGGAGACCTCCCCCTTTGCGGACTTCTCTGAGTTGGGTCTACCCTATGAGCAACCACTGGTGCTATTGATCATAAGCTGCGACTCTGGATCCAGCCTCTCCAAAGAACAGAAGGATCAAGCTATGGATCTCTTTGCCCAGTATAAGGATGTGTTTGCCAAGGATGATTATGACCTGGGCAAGGCTGCAGATGTTGCTCATCATATTGACACCCAAGGCAGTCCACCTATCCGCTCCAGGCCTATACAGCACAGTCAAGCCAATCATGTTGTGGCTAACAAGGAGCTTCAGAAGCTATTGGGATCTGGCTTACTGGTCCCCAGTAAAAGCCCTTGGACTTCCCCTCTCCTGATTGTCAATAAGAAGGATGGCAGCAACTGTGTGGTGATTGACTACCGTTGACTGAATGCTGTTACCAAGAAGGATTCATATCCCCTCCCTTGTATTGACAATACCTTGGACCAACTGGGTGGCACCAAGTTCTTCAGCGCCATGGATCTTATCAGTGGGTACTGGCAGATTGACCTACCCCCTGCTGATCAAGAAAAATGTGCAATCATCACTGAACAAGGGCTATTCCGACCCACCAGGATGCCTCAAGGTCTGTCCAATGCCCCAGCTACCTTCCAACGGGCTATGGATGCAGTGATGGGCAACCTCAAACTCACCAGTGTCTTGGTCTACCTGGATGACATTAATTTGTTTTCCTGAACCTTTAATGATTACCTACAACACTTGGAGAAAGTCTTTCAGAGGTTACTTGCAGCTAATCTCAAGCTCAAGCCACACAAGTGCAACTTCTTCAAGGAGCACCTTGAGTTCTTGGGGTTCATTATTAGCCAAGATGGACTCCGCCCTGTACCTCTGAAGGTGGAAGCCATTGAGCAAATGCAGATCCTGGCCAATAAGCGGGACGTGCAGGTCTTCCTGGGAATGATTGGGTACTACCGCTGCTTCATCCCCAACTTTGCGTCCCTGGGTGATCCCCTTTTTCAGCTTCTCCAAGATGATAAGGAATTCTTCTGGAGCCCAGCGTGCCAATCTGCCTTCAATTCTCTCAAAGGAGCACTGACTGCAGCTCCTGTACTGGCCTACCCTGACTTTGCCAGCCGTTTGTGGTTCATACAGATGCTAGTCTGACAGCAATTGGGGGTGTTTTCTCCCAACTGGACTCCAACAGACTTGAACACCCTGTTGGATACTGCCCATGTATGCTTAATGTTCACAAGAGTAACTACACTGTCACCAAACTAGAGTGTCTGGCTGTGATATAATCCTGCCAACACTTCAGAGTCTATCTCCATGGGGTACCTTTCACGGTTGTAACAGACCATGCCTCCTTGCAATGGCTAAAGACCCTCAAGGACCTGAAGGACGTCTGGCGTGTTGGGCCATTAAACTTCAGGCTTATGACTATGAGATAATTCATTGAGCCGGGGCAGCCCACCAGAATGCTGACTATCTCTCCTGCCTTCCCACTGTTGCCTTAGTATCCCCCATGGCTGACATTCTCTATGACAAGCTTATGAAGGATCCTTCTTTGTGGGGGGAGGAGCCGGTAGAGATACAGAGAGCTCTCAAGAAGCTAACTGTTGATACCAAGGTCTCTAAGGGACAACTCATGAAGCCTTGTGGAGACTCTTGGCTACTGTACATATGCTCATCCCTATGCATGGACTCAGTGATGGCTGCTCACAAGACTACTGGTCATGGTGGTATACAGAAACCGTTAGCCCTACTAAAACAGCACTGCTTCTTGGAAGGAATGCACACTGATATAGTCGATACGCTAGCCACCTGTCATGAATGCAAAATTGAGAGACCTAAGGTACTCAAGTTCCATAACAGACTTGTATGCCCTGGGTTTGCCTTCCACACAGTAGCCATTGACGTAGTGGGCCCCTGACAGCTACCAACAGTTGCAACAAGTTCAGCATTGTGGCAGTTAGCCATCTGACTAAATGGGTAGAGGCCAAGGCAATTCCCAAACAATCTGCACTGGTGAGAGCCACATTTGTCCTGGAGAATATCATATACAAACATGAGTGCCCCCAGATCCTTCTGACAGACAATGGTACCAACTTCACCAGTTATATCATCCCCCGCCTCAACCAACTGATGGGAATCTGTGGGACACTATCTACTCATTATCACCCACAGAAAAATGGCATGGTAGAGCGCACTAATGGGAGCCTGGTCCAGATACTCTAGAAGCTCAGTCACCAACATGAGACTGAATGTGATACCTTCCTGTCTGCGGCAATCTTTTCATACAACATTGGGTACCATTGGGCCACTGGCAAGCCGCCCTTCCAACTGCTCTACAGCTGGCAACCAGGACTTCCCCCTTTACTATATTCCTTAGTAAAGCCCAGCCTGGCTGTGTCCCCAGAGGCGTACCTCAACAAGTTGGTTCAAACTCTTATTTGCTTGCAATCAGAGGCCTACACTGTAAACTTAAACCATAAGTTGCAGGACCTATAATGAGCTGCATCTAAACGCCCTGCCTTACCAACTTACCTGGTAGGAGACTCAGTCCAATTCTTTAGCAATAGAGGGTACAGCTGCAAATTCAAACTTGCCTCCCTTTGACAAGGCCCAGTTCAAGTTATCCAGAAGACTGGCCCCAACTCCTACACCCTTAAGGAGCCCCATTCTGGGCAATTGATCACTAGAGTACACGCTCAGTATATGTGTGCTGCTCCTAGTGATCAAGAGTAAGCTCCAATGAGGACAACAACCCAAAAAAACAAAAGCCTAATTAAAAATTCCATGGGTTGTTGTCCTGTTTGCAATAGTGTTGCACCAAAGTATGAGGAATAAGAATGAAAGAACAAGGCGTTTATTGGAGACTGAAAAGACTCTTCCAGTACCACACCAAATGTTCTATCACCTGAACGGCAGCCAAGAAACACAACTGGTTGCCTACAGATCCACAAAGCCAATGGTCAAGGATTGGGCAACAAACCCCCACCTAACAGGACATGTGATTTGACCCCAACACTATAGCCGCTACCTAGAGACGCCAAGCCATTCTTGACCCTGTTGTCTAATTCAGTGGAGGGAAATGTTGCAGATTAAATGGATTAGACATTAAGTTGTCCATCTAGGAATTGAGCAACAGAACAATTGTGCAATTGCGCTATTGCATCCTAATTCTAGTAGTGATAAAGACGTTTAAAACGCCTCTAAAACAGGTGTTTGATTTGCCTTTTGAATGTGCACAAGGCAAGGGCTTCACTTCTGGGATTATAAATAGAACAACAAAGTTATTTATATCTACCTCCTTAAGGAAAGCCGCGTGGAAGCGGTTGTTCTTTTGTGCGGGACTTTTAGCTGTGCCAATCCACTCTCCTCCATTTGGGAAGTCCTTCTGTCTGTGCCTCCCTGCCTCTGGTGGCAATTCCTCTGCCTCACACTATATAAGTGTGATACTATCTAAATAAACACCAGTTTTGTCTTATTATCTTCTTATATTCTTCTGTCCTTACCCAGGCTGTCACTATACCACAACAGGTATAGTATTAAGATAAAGAAGTAGTAGACTAACTATTTGTAGAAATCAGCACCCAGGCTGCATATTTTACGGCAGGGATAGACAACCTGCTGCCAAATCTGAGTTTGAGGCCAACTCCCACATCAATGTTCTCACCCAGGTGACAACAGTCAATCCACCTCATTGTCATTAACCCCAACTATAAGCCTTTCTTCAAGTAGATATTAGATCCCAAAACCTCTACCATTGCTGCCTTCCTGACAATTTACAAAACTGCAATGTGTAGGGCTAATGACAAGCTTAAAAAGGAGCATATTCTTACCTGCATACATCCTAAGTTCCAAGAAGCTGTGGATCCTAAACTCCCTTCCATTGTCACCTGGGAGGACATGAAACACCTCCTGATTGAGTAATTCAGAGGAGATCTCAGTTTGTAGGTCAAGAAAGATGCATTTATACACATTGCCTTTAAGCCCAAGGAAACCCTGACTGAAAATTCTGATTGCTTCTATATTAAAGGGCAACAGCCAATCACCAGTTGTCAGTTAACCCCCTGTGAAGCTTACACATCATATTCAAACACTTTGAAGGTGAATCAGCTCCTGTGCCTGCACTTTAAAGTACACAAAGCCTCTCTTACTTCTATGAAGAGTATTAAGACCCTCTTGCAAGACATGCATTTGACCCACAGGGATACAGTGGTTTGAAAGAATAAGGCCAACAACGCTGGAACCACCTCCTGTACTCTGCTCATAATGAATCTGGGCTCAAGTGAACAGCCTAAGAGATAAGGATGTCACAATTGTGGTCAAATAGTACACCACTTGCGTACCTGTACCAACCCTTGGGTAGAAGGTTGCAACCCAAAGGAGCTGGCGGGAAAATAGAGGTCAGCTTAGAGGCAGAGACGCTCTCTGCTGATCCATCTCCCCTGTCTCCTCGTGATCCTCCCTCTGACAAGGAATCTCCCTCTTTGGCTAGCCCAACTATCCTTCACCTGTTCCACAATCTTTCTAGTGATTCTATACCTGAAGATTCTGACTACAATGAATCAGATATTTATGGCTACTCTGTGTTGGCTGTCTTGGAAACTGTGTCTGTCCCTTACAAGCTTTGCTCTGGGAGAACCATGACTACCACTCGCCCACCTTCAAGTGAATCCAAGGCCATAGTGGCTCATCCTTACCTAGCCCAGGCTCATTGACCTCCTGTCCTGGTAGACTCTTCTGAAGAAGCTTCAGAGCTAGCAGAAGCTCTCTTTCAGAATGTGACCTTATCCCTCCTTTTGCAGACAGTGTATAAGGAAATTCCTGCCTTACAATGTATGCTAGCCAAATGAGTGAAGGAGTTGGAAGCTGTGCCAGACGTTCTGGCTGTCTTAATTGTCTTTGGGAAAGATACTACCCATGTGGAAGTGTTGATTAAAATGTTAAGATCAATGCAATTCTGAATACGGGTTCTCCAGTCAATGTGGTATCATTCAAGCTAATGAAAAGGCTTAAGCTGGCCCCTGAACTCAACTACACTCAATCATATGGTACTGCTGGCATGGCTCAAACTTGAGCCATTGGTGCCTACTCTGCCCTGCCCATGAGGTTCAGAAAGCTTCTCATTGTGTCTCCTGCTTTTGTCCTAGAGAACAAAAGCTATGATCTCCTGGTTGGTACACAATTCCTCTGAGAATATAACAGAATTGTAAGCCTTTGAGATGGATACCTGTTTCTCTTAGAATATGAGGTCCCTTTAATTTTTGAAGAACCTCCACGTCTCCTGGGCAAATGCCTTAAGAAATGTGCTTTCAAGTATCCCACAGGTATCTTCTTGCTCAAGTACAGAACTCATTCCTCTAATATGTGCTCCCCTCCTCCTTCCTGTCCTGCAGAGGAAGGTGTGCCTCTTCTTGCCACTGCAGCTTTCACAATTCCTCCAGGCTCCCAAGTGATTATAAACTCTCATATATCTTACAAACTGCCTGAAAAGTCATTCCTGGAGCTATACTCTCCTGAATCTCTAAGCCTCAAGGAGCCTCAATTATGCCTGGGGATCTTAGATCAAACTCATAAGGAAACTGTGCAGTTGTTGTTAACTAACCTGAATTCTTTGCATATACATGTATCTTGGGGCCAAGTTGTAGGGCATGGTTGCATATTAGGGGCAGAACAGGTGGCGTTTCTATACCCTTTTGGAACATTCAGCAACTTTTATCTACCTGAAGAAACCCCTCAGGTTCTCTCCTTGTTCACCACTGCTAAATTCCCCCAACTGTGACCCATTCAACAAAAAGATGTGTTAGAACTGCTAGATTAGTTTAGCAATATTGTTGCCTCTGGGCCTACATACTATGGCCTAGCCAAGGGGGTCATCCATAAGATAGATACTGGGGATGTGCCGCCCTTTTGGGCCAAGCCTTACCGCCCCAGTAGGGTAAAGGATGCCCAGGTTTCTAAGGAGCTCAAACAACTATTAGACGCTGGACTACTTACCCCTTCCCAAAGTCCATAGGCCTCCCCCTTGTTGATCCTCAAGAAGAAGGACAGAGGCCACCACATTGTGATGGATTACCGCCGTCTAAATTTGCTCACAAAAAATAATTTTGTACCCGTTGCCTAGGATTGACAATGCTCTCAGACAATTGGGAGGCTTTAAATTCTTCTCCACTATAAACTTAGCTTCAGGCTACTGGCAGGTTGGCTTGTCTCCAGAAAACCAGGAAAAGGCTTCCCTTATCACTTTGCAAGGCCTCTATGAACCCACTCAAATGCCCCAAGGACTCTGCAATGCCCCAGCTATGTTTCAAAGAGCTATGTACTCTATTTTACAAGACCTGAAGCTCTTCTATGCCATTGTATATCTTGACAATATCACTGTGTTCAGCTCCATCTTTACTGATCATTTGGACCATCTCAAGGCTGTCTTCATCAATATTCAAGAAGCTGGCTTAAAGCTAAAACCCTCCAAGTGCTCCTTCTTTAAAGAGCAACTCAAATTCTTGGGCTATGAGGCCACCCAGACCGGAATACGCCCCATGAAAAATAAAGTGGAAGCCATTGACAATATGCTGCCTCTCACAAACCTACAGGAGGTCCAAGTATTTCTTGGTATAATGGGGTATTATTGAAAGTACATACCTGATTTTTATGAATTGAGTGAACCCCTTGTCCAACTCCTTTGCAATGTACCCTTTGAGTGAACTGACAGTCAATAGTAATCCTTTAAAGCACTGAAGGCCAAGCTTAAAGAGGCTCCCGTCCTATTTTACCCTGATTATGATAAAGAGTTCATCTTTTAAACTGACGCTAGTGGAGTAGCTGTGGGTGCCATTTTAGCTCAGCTTGACAATGAGGGCATGGATTGACCTGTGGCTTATTCTTCACAAGTCCTCAACAAACACAAGAAGAACTATAGTGTCACCAAAAAGAATGCTTAGCAGTTTTTCATGCGGTGAAAAGTTTTAACACTAAATTTACAGAACTCACTTTACTGTAGTCACTGACCATGCATCACTTAAGTGGCTGCAGCAATTAAAAAAGCCTGAAGGTCTATAGCACGTTGGGCTCTGCGCTTGCAGGGATACAATTTCACTGTGGTCCATCACCCTGATGCGCAACATCAGAACACTGATGGATTGTCAAGGATGCCTATACTAGATATCCATCCTGCAGATACTGATTGTCTGTATGAATTAATAGGGTACCCTGACTCCTGGACCACTGAGCCAGAAGACATCTAATTGACACTGAAAGCCCTATCAAAGGATACTGTGATTTGAGACAGACAACTCTTCAAGAGAGTCAACAACACTTATCTACTCTATGTCCGTCCCAGCATGAGGGTGACCATCATCCTCTAAGCCCACATTGATACTGGACATGGGGTATAGCAAAAATTCATGACTGGTTGTGCAAGAACTTATATTGGGAAAACATGTGCCTCTTAATCCCTGACATCCTCGCCTCCTATCATTCTTGTCAGCTCCAACAACCCTGACCTTCCCAACATCAATTCAAGCTCATCCCCCCTAAGCATGCCTTCCACACTGTGAGCATTGATGCTGTTGGGCCTCTCCCTTGCTCTAGGTCTGGGTGTCAATTCATCTTGGTAGCTGTAGACCATTTTATTAAATGAGTCAAAGCCAGACCTACAAAAGATATAACTGCCAAGACCACTACTAATTTCTTGCTATAAGATATCTTCTACCAACATGGCTGCCCCCAAGTCCTGCTTTCTGACAATGGCACCAATTTTAATGCTCTGCTCATAACGTCTATTGTAGAGGCTATGGGCACTCACCAATCCTTCTCTTCACTGCATAATCTGTCAACCAATGGAACAGTTGAACAAGCAAATTCCTCCCTTGTGTTCATCATGAGGAAACTCACCCTCTCTGGTGCCGCAAATTGGGATATGCTCCTCCCTGCTGCTCTCTTTGTGTATCAACTCAGTAGACACCAAGTGGCTAGCCAGTCTCCCTTTGCCATGCTGTATGGGCGTGAAGCCACTACCCCCTCAATCTTGGGACCACCGTTGATTGAAGTTGACATGTCTGCCAATCCTGAAACCCATGTCAAGGACTTGACTAATTGAATCATTGACATCCAAGCTACAGCCTATTCTACTGCTTATAAAGTCAAAGCTTTAGAACTATTGCCCTCCAATTCTTCCAGAGCTCCCCTTCCTGAGACCAAGTAGGTGACCTAGTCCTCTATTATCAGAATTGTACTGGAGGCTGAGCCCATAAGCTAGACACTCTCAGGGTTGGACCTTGTGAAGTCACCTTTAAAAAGGGTGTCAAGTATACTGTGAAACTACTGTCTTCTGGACGTCCTTTTGCCTGTGTTCACTCCAAATTTCTCCGCAAATATCAACTCTCTGTGTTCAATCTTGAGGGGGGATATGTCAGAAATTGTGCCATTAATGCTATTTTGATATGGCCTTTGAATATTGATAGCTGCAAAGATTTGGCTGGGTTTGCTTTTGACTTTGGAAATTCCTTGCCTTCTGCAAATGGGTCTGGTCCAATATCCACCCATTACAGATTATTGTACCTGTCTGTGGTTGATCCTGGTATGACCTCATCCCAACATGACCCCCTCAGCCACTCTGTCTTTCTAATGAGTGATCATTGTCCCTTGTCTACTATTTAAGTAGAATCATTTCTCCTAATAAAGGCAAGTTTCTACATTTGTGTTGGCTTTAATATTCTTCAAGATTTTTCCTTTCCTTTTTGCCAAAAGAAATTCCTCATCTTGTATTCCAGGAAACTAAGGTATGTGCCCTTAATTTTGCCCTGAAGGCTAACCCAAGGCTAGCTTTGAACCTCAAATCTTTTGTTATAAAGATTTCCCACTGTGTCCTCATGAATGTTGTCCCCAGGAGCCAAACACAACAAGGGCATTGAAGGCAGGAGTCGGCATTGTCATGTTCTGGTACAGTACATACTCTTCTGGTATTTCAGTTCCTGGTGTGTAGGGTGTCCAGTCCACAGGGAGCCCAGATATAGTTCTTTTGTATATTTGTTGACTGTGGTGGGTATGAGCAACATGAGTAATTTTGAAAAGTAAGATAGGATGGAGAACCTACCTGTGCTACCAATGTTGTAACTGTGTTGTTTTAGCAAAGTTACAAGGGAAAAATAATTGAAAACTAAATAATGTTTTTTATTGAGAGATAACTATTATATAGTTGTTGTGAATTGTGGATATCAGGAACATGATTGTGGTGATTACTTGGTTGGTTGGTTAGGGGGTGGCTTGATCCTGATAATAAGTCAAGCGCTAAATTGAGGCATCCACTGTATGGAATCACCATTTGCTCATGTTGCTGCTTCTGGGAATTTGAATTGACTTCTGCATTTGGCTATGGGTCACTGGGAAGTTGGATTGAAGGTCATGACCCCACTTAGTCGGAACCTTTCTGGGGGTCAACCCCGTTGTTTTGACATGAACATAGCATAGCTTTTCTCTTTTGGCAGCCCACCTGACACACCTTTCATTTTACCCATTCATTTTCTGATAAAATTATTATATTTAGCTGATTGTTTATTTATTAATATCAATTAATAAACCTCTTAAAAATGCATTACATACAACAGACTTGGAGTCAGATTCAGTAAGACTGTCTAAAAGGAAACTAATAATGAATAATGTGAATGATTTGTTTACTTTTGACAGTCTGTTGACCAGTATGCACTTGTAAGAGGCTTCTAAATCCCTTGTGGGGTTTAAAAAATCAGAATTACTGTTATAAAATTGGAATTACAATTATATGAGCTATTGTAACAAAGTGGTCTTTGCTCATAACTTGGAATGGATGGAGGTTTGATTTGAGTTGTTTCATTTAAAGATCACATATAATTAGTGGATTTGGAATGATTAATGTTGAAAGGATGTAACAGCTAAAGCATAGAATGGAACTTGATTCAAGTTAAATGGCGTGTGGATATTTGTGATTACAGCTAGTAATTAGAAAGTCAAAAGTAAGGCGGTTTGGATAGGTGGCATTCCAAGTCGGTATGAAATCATTGGATTTGCGCAGTGTGGAGCATTCCAGATGTGTAAATTTACCACAGCTTTGCAAACAGCTGATGGCTAAGTTTTACTCAAGTCTCACCTGATCTGTGCTAGGAAATAGCCCTACACTGGATATATGAAGATTTACCCAAATATGGCATCATCTGCCCATGCGATACATTGTGAATAATATTTACTTTATGATCCAGATCCTAAAATGCGTGTATTCCTTCTTGAATTTGTCTTTATGAAATTACCACAATATCACTTCAGCCTTAAGAAAAAAACTATGAATCAAAACATGTGCGATGTTTAGAATCAAACATACTACTAGCTTCAACCCCACAACAGTCTAAGACATTTGCTCATTCAGGGGTGGCATCATCCCCGCCCAGCAATTCCGCACGTCTAAACCTTCACCTCACACCAACCTAGTGGCACTGGTTACCAAAGGCGATTCAAGATCTAAACCTCCAAGTTTGCAACCATCCTGCCGGTACCAACTTTCCCACGATGAAATTACTAACGTCCCTGAGCAATCGGCAATTTAAAAAATTATTGTAAACCGAGACGATCAACACATCAGAAATTATCGCTTAAAAAGGTCAAATAGATCTTGTAGCCCTCCGAAACCATTTAAAATCCAATAATATGTGTTATAAAATACAGTGCCAAGTATAGACCAATAACTAAGTGCTAAACCATTAGCCTTTCTGGATTAAAGATCATCTTTTTGGAAAATCGACTTTCTTTATTCCGAGCTCGAAATCCCAACTCATTGAACGCTGACTTGTACCAACAGCCTCAAATCTGAATTTTAACTGCAAAATCTAGCTCATCCGCTCTATGCCGAGAAAAAGGGGCAAGTTCCTTAGGTCGAAGTTCCTAGGGTCGAAAGTGCAAAAATCGAAAATTGGACCCCAAAAAGTGCAAAAATTGAAAATATCAAAGATCAAAGTGCAAAATTTGATTTTCCAGAGGCTAACTTTGAAGCCAAATAAAATACCGTTCTTAATATAAAAATATATATTTCAGCATCTTAATTAGACTAAAGAGACTCTAAGAAATTCATTTTTGCAATAAAAATATATGCTAGATAATAAAAAGATTATTAAATTAGCTGTTTTTTAAAGAAAGTTTTTTTTTAATTTTAAAAGAAGAATTATACTAGAATTTATATGTAACTATGTTCAATTGAATATAAAATATGAAACTACAATAAAAACTGCTTTATAAACTATAGTTTCAATAAAAAAGTTTCTTTTTCATTTTTAGCTTATGTAAAGCTATAATAATACTTCAGTATAAGCAAAATAAAGGATTTTTCCTACAAGATACAAGCATATGATTTTAGGTATTTTGTTTATTAGTGATCTTATTTCAATGATAAAAATTATAGAAGCCTATCATTAAAACAATATAAAGTGCATTAATTTCTTATTAAAGCTATACTATACAGTAGTTTTAAAAGCTATGGCAACAAGCAGAAATTCTTCAGATTTAAACAAAATCCAAGTATCAGGTTAAAATATATACTCTGTTAGCAGGGTTTATTGGCGTTAATGGGCAAAATGGGTCAACACAGCAACAAAAAGCTCACACACAAAACAAAACCATTCAAAATGTAATCCAAAATACATGGATTCACAAACAAAATAGTGTGAGTTGACTTTTGGTGTACATATGTTTACTATGTGAATTGGTGACAAAATACACCCACACATGGTGCGTCAAAACTCAATCCAAAAATGAAACACAATAGGAACTCAAAAACAAACAAAATCACTCACACAGTTTGTGCAATGTATTGTAATCATGAATGATACCAAGATATCTAAAATAAGACACAAGATCTGAAACATAAATTTTAAAAATATTGTGTTGGGTGTTTTAATTTGGTAGTAAAATCTGGGGAAAAAGGGTGGAAATTATTTCAGGTATTCTAAAATAGGCGTTTTAAAACCAAAAACAACTAATTAAGAAATAAAAAATCTATAATTGGGATTTTGGGTTGGAAAAAAATAATAGTTGAATATCCATAAACAGATAAAAGCAAAAATTAAAATTAGAGAGTAACTTAACTAAGTTTTATTTAATATTTTATTAAATTCTAAAAATGGAAGGAACACAACAACAGACTATCATTGCACCTGTTGTGCGCCGCGGTCGCAGTTGCCCCCGTGGGTCAAAGAATAGAGTTAGTGCAACACAAATGCCTACTCAGGAAGGAGGCAGGAGAGGAGAGTTCCATAGTGATGCTGCACTGACACAGCCGGTTCAAGGAGCACAAGCTGCTAGGGTGCGGAGCATAAACCCTTGGGTCCCAAAGCTAACCCGGAAGCCCACCAAGGTTATCTTCACCAAGAAAGTTAGAGACAAGGAGGTAGAACTTACTTTCTATGTGTTTGATGTTGTGTACGGGCAAGAGTTGGTCCCGTCAGCCATGCTGGAGAAGGTGAAGCCTGTACTTGATACTAGTTATGAGCCCTATGTCAGTGATGGCAATCAGGAGGATGATGAGGAGCCCCAGTTCTACCAAACCAATGAGGGACAGCTGGTGCTAAAAAAAGTTGCAGCCTTCTACAACAAGGTGCTCATGCCTTGCAAGCCTGTCATCAATCAGGATCCTGGCTTGTCTGAACCCACAAAGCCCGCCCAGAAGCGCATCCTCAACATCAAACACATCATCCTGCTTAAGCTAATGCAGGAATTGGGTGACTACAAGGCGGCCACAGCCCTTGTTGGGGTGGATCCCAAGTACCCCAGCAAGACCTTCAACAAGTTCATTGATATTGGCCGAGTCCTTGCCGCGGAGAAATCCTTGCGCGTTTCCACTATGCTCACCAAGGAGCACAAATGGGCAATCCGCCAGTGGATCACCTGGGACTGCCATCTTGAACTGGCAAATATACAGGCTATGGTCAAGTCCGCTTTTTGGATCGAGGCCTCAATTTCCTTTTACTACCATCTGGTCAAGGGAATGTGATTTTCCTGGAAAAAACTCAGGGTATCCCCATACAATTGGAACAGCCCAGCCAATATTGAGACCTGGAAAAACTACACAGAGGCGTATACTGCCCTCAAAGCCAAGGGGACGGTCAAATTTTACTATATTGACAAATCAGCATTTGCCTCATTGATGCGCAATGAGTATGGGTATGTCCCCAGAGGCTCTAATGACGGGGTGGCTCAGTGTGCTGTAGTCTGCGCCACAGCCTATTCAATGGTGGCTCTCCTCAGTCCAAAGGGGGTCAAGCTCTACCAAATGATACTAGGCTCCCACAATAGCTGGACCTTCCTGTCATTTCTCCGATTGGTCCAGGAGCACCTGAGGCGCACAAGCCCGGGCTTCACCAACATAATTGTGTTGGACAATGTTGGTCTCCACAAGGTGGCTGATATTCTTGAAGAATTTCCATCAATTGACACGAGCATTGCAGTGGGCCCCCAGCAATTGGCCACAGCAAATATGCGCCTTCTCTTCCTCCCTGCCTATTTGCCCTTCCTAAATCCCATCAAGGAAGTCTTTGGGTGGCTCAAGCAAGTTTTCAAGCAAGGAACCCCAACTGGGACTGAGGACCTGTTTGATTTGTTGCAGGCCAGGATCCATACCCTTCCAGCTGAGACTGTGGCCAAATTCTATGGCCACGCTGATTTGTTCATCCCCGCGTACCTAGCCAAACAGCCAATCAATTAAAGGCTTAGTGTGTCAAATTTTTTATATTCTCTAATTTATTATTCAACATTTATTAATTATCATTTTATATTTAGATGTTTCTACACCTGCAATCACATTCAAAAGATCTATCAATAGATGTAAGTAATTTTTTTATTTTATTGTATATTATTTTATTATGCCATCTAAGGGTATCCCAAACGCTTGATACTGGATTACGCAAACGCATTAATATCACATTTGGAAAATAAATATAATAATCAGAAAAAAGTTAATGTAATGTGTCCAAATCAGAAGTAGATTTTATTGAAATATATTATTATGCTTTTATTAAGACCTTCTCTGGGATATATTCTGCAGATCTTGAATGCTAAAATAAGAATTAGAAAAATTTATTATAATAAAAATATTATAAATTGCAATGTAATTATTTAGAAGAGAGAATTTATTAAGATCACCTATAGTGAGTTTGGCGGTATGTACCCACCCCACAATGGAGGTGGCGCACAACCTCCACTGCCACACCGTGGACAGTGGATACACCCTGGTTAAAATATTCACGGCGGCTGGTAAAAGGGAGTATTGTTAGGTGGGAATGGAGTAGCAGCTTTTCTGGCGGGGCTTCAAACCCAAAGATGCCAGCCAGGACCAAGGCGTCCTGGATGAGTGATCCACCAAGTTGTACCCAGGGGGACCTTCTTCCCATCCAGGGAGAGCCTGGTCTTGTCAATCCCCAGAAGGACCCCGTCCAGGTCCTCAACCAACGTGCCCATTCCGAAGTAAAAGAGGAACCCCAGGTAAACAACAAGGTGGAGCCTTTGCCCAGCAAAGGCTTCTGTAAACTCGCACAGTTTATTGTATACTGCGCTTATTTTTTTCTCATGTTTAGTTTTGCCAAAGGTAAGATCCATAGCTTCTGGGACCCCTGTCTTGTTGGCACTCCAGGCCAGCCCAAAGTCTGCCAGGAGGATCTTGGTCTTCTTCACGCTGTTTCAGATGCAACAGCAAGTTTTTCTACCGCGTGCCCAAAGTTCTCCAGCAAGTAAGACAGGGTGTGCTCCACCGGGAAGCAGAAGCAAGCAGCTGCATGTGCCTGGCCCATCTCCAGTACATTCTTGAATGAGAGCGTTACCAGGACGTCCCAAACAAGCTCAATGGAGTTTACACAGTAAACTCCACTGAGTGATACCGGGTCCAGGCAGACCAGTTGGGCATTCTTGTAGGCAGTAACTGCCCACTTGAATGCCCCCTCTCCATGCGTCAGCCCAGCCAATGCCTCCCTGGACATAGGAAAGGACCTGTGAATACGGTCTTCAAGCTCCTGCAAGACAGGGGGGACAGGAAAAGCTGCTTGGCCACATGGGTGGCATAGTTGGCATAGAATGTGGCGGGGACAAAAGGGACCAGGACCTGGCAGAGTTCACCATTGACTTCTTCTAAAAAAAGGTAAGTATTTGGAAATTTTTATTAATTATTATTTTAGGCTACCTTCTGCAGTCTCCTCCTTGCCCACAGCCTCAACAGGCTTTGCTATTCTTGGTGTAACCAGTTGTGCTGGCTGCTCAGTGTCATCTGTTCAGGTACGTTTTGCATGTCTTAGGTGGGCATACATTTCTGGGTCATATGTCCAGAAAGACAGCACAGAGAGGGCAAAGGACTTGAATTGAAGGCCTTCCACACATGCTCCTGGACATTTAAAAGTTGCTCAATTGTTGTTTTGGGGGTGTCTGGAATCTTGGCCATGAGTGCTTTGGCGGACACCTTTTCAATTTTGTCCCCTTCAAGGACAGCAGACTTAACTCTTGCTTTGACCTTGCAATCAATCTCTTTAATTTTGGCAATCACCACGTTGAGGTCTTTTAGCAGCTTTTTGAGTTCTCTCATTTTATTTTTTTACTAACCTTTCCATATGTTTTTATAGCTTTTGCCCCAATGAATTCTGTATTATTTTGATACTGTTGCCTCTTTGTTTATTCCTTTTTGTTTTCCTGTTTATCACATTATCCCATCTTTTTACCCATTGTGTATATGTTTTACGCTCATCTCAATATGCGTTGTTTGCTTTGTGTTGGAATTGTTCCCAGATTTCCATATTATTTTTAGCGCTTAACATAGCCCCTTGTGAAAACATTAACAACAATTTGGTGATTAGCTAAATTTGAATTAGAAAATTATAGGTTAACTTTTTTTAGATAAAGTTGTTACTAATCTGAATTAAAAACCTTAATGATAAACTTTAAGCCAATCAGGAGCCAAGTGATAAAGTGATTGTTGTGACATAAAGGGTCATTCAATAATTCTTTGATGCATGTGCACTAATTAATATGATTGCCTTGATGTTTTGTCATTGTACGCTGTTGCCGCTGTGGCAAGTTGTTGATGGACTAGTGCCCAATCAGCTAAAGGTTAGCACTAGTCCATAAACAACTTGCCACAGCGGCAATGGCGTACAATGGCAAAACATCCAGACAATCATATTAATTAGCGCACATGCATCAAAGAATTATTGAATGACCCTTTATGTCACAACAATCACTTTATCACTTGGCTCCTGATTGGCTTAAAGTTTATCATTAAGGTTTTGAATTCAGATCAGTAACAACTTTATCTAAAAAAGTTAACCTATAATTTTCTAATTCAAATTTAGCTGATCACCAAATTGTTGTTAATGTTTTCATAAGGGGCTATGGTTGGGTGCTAAAAATAACTGTGTTCAGGATCTAGATGCACACCTTAGTAAATATATGATTTTATAGAAATAAGCTGAACATAAAGAATAAAACCAACTATAAACAAAGAGAACACAAACAAATGAAATTAAAAAAAGATAATATAAATATAAAATGTTTGATGACAGGGGTTTATTGGGGTGGGAAAGAGTGATGCCTAAAGGGAGAATGGTGCAGGAAGGAGGACGTAGAGGCAGTGCTGGCCTGGGGAGTCTGGGATTGGATGGGTTGGGTTTGCAGGCGGGGGGTGTTGGTGGCGGGGGTGAAGGCAGGAGGATTGCGCGTGATGGCTGCTATATACCGCTCATTGTACTCCTCATCAGTCATTGGCTGGATGGGCTGGTAGGTGGCTGTGGCACGGGGTGGGAGGCGCTTATTCTTGCGTGATTGGTTGCCCATGTTCACATGGAAAACCCTTTGCGCAAACAAGTCAGCCACCATTTGGTGACCAAAGAGAAAATTGTGATCAAGGACACCAAGATAGAGGTCGTTGAAAGCCTGAGGGCGGCGCTCCTGTAGTGTATCTCCAATGTTGAAGAAGACAACATCAGCCAGATGGACGTTGGCATGGCCGGCAGGGTAGACTGAGGCCTGGTGCCCGCGTCCCTGGATGGCTTTGAGGGCGGTGGAGCTTCACTCCATCTGGTGGCTCAAGAAAACCCGGTATTTGGAATTTGAGCCATTCCAGGAGTTGAGCAATCCATCAAGGATGTGGCCGTATGAGTACCTATCAATGAAATCAGGGTTTGTCCAATAGTAGACAAAACCCTTGGCTGAAACAGCCAGAAATGCACCAATGAAAGTCCCCTTCTTGCCCTTCTTCCTTCCATTCTTGGTGGCGGCTTTTCCTTGGGTGCCAAAATCATCAAAAGCTATGGATAGTCTATAGTAAGAGATAAACATGACATCATCTGAAAGACTAGTCGGGCATTAGACCAGGGTGGATTCAATGGCGGGATCATACAGGGAATCCTCAGCGCCATCCCATTAGTTGCCGGCAAAATTGGTAAGAACCCGTATGAAAGCCACCTTCCCATACATCCAGAGTTGCACCATGTGCTCGGAGACCCATATGTTATGGTGCGCAAACAGCTTCCAGACCTGGGTCAAGGGAAGCTTGGGTCCCGCTGGAGGAGGTCAAGCATTATTGGATAGGCCTTGGTTATCTGGGACTCCGTGGCCTTCTTTGGCTTCTTGGCCGTCCTAATCAGATTCCCCTTATTCATTAGGTTGTTGAACTCCCACATTATGGTGGCTTGGGTAAATTGCAACTGGGTGGCAATCTGATCCCAGGACAGACCCTGCAGGTTGAGTGCCACAATTTCCTGAAGAATTCGGGCAGTGATGATTTGTCGCTTGGGGCGCTGGGCCGAGGGAGCTGAAGCCTGATTGGCTGAGGGGGGAGCAGGTTGGCTGGTGGCAAAAAGATGTTCCAAATCAGGGTTGCCATCCTGATTGGTTAGTTGACGGGCAGCTTGTGCAGGGGTGGGTGTGGGAGCAGGGGCAGAGCTAGACTCTAAGTGACTCTCAAACAAGTCAAAGCCATAGGGGTCGGTGGTAAGGTACAGGTCAGCTTCCTTGTTACCCGCCTCAAAGGGTTGGGTGTAAACAGGTGCCTCCACGTTCTGAGCCTTGCCTCCATTGCAGCTGGCTTGGCTGCTGGCGCAGTTGAAGATATTAATTGTAAAAACCATTGTAAAAAAACCTAGGATAAAATTGCTAAAAGTAGAAATTTTAAAATTTAATGAATTATTTTTATTGTAATCTCTAGTCCATATTTGGAAGGTTCTCAAAACCTTTTCATACAAATCTGGAGCTGTGAAAATGGATAAAATGCCTCTGGTCCTAAATTGGATAGCTGTTGATTGGCTGTTAACATGTTATTTTTCTATTTTAGGCTGCTCATACTACACATCTTGTGTGAGTTCATTTTGTTTTGTGCTTGTGTAATCTTGCTTCTAGATTGCTCCAATTTTGTTTCACTTTAGTCCTTTTGTTGGTGCCTTATATGAATCCTGCTTGGATTATAATATACTCTGAAATAGCATCCATCCATTTCAATTGTTGTGTCAGTTCATTTTGTTTGTGGTTTGAACTACACCGCTTGATGTTTGATATAATTTTGTATGATGGGCTAGTGAAATTTTGTTTTTGGTTTGAAAGTTCATTTATTAACTGAAAATATTTAAATTAATCGAATCCTGAATCTTGCGCAATTTGGATTTTGTTGAAATCTGAAATCATTTTGCTTAAATCTGAAGAATTTTTGCTTGTTGCCATAGCTTTTAAAACTACTGTACAACTTTATAATTAATAAAAGATACAGTCCTATATCTTATTTATTGTCAGGAAGCCAGTCATAGGTAGAGGCATTGGGCGGCTCAGGGTGAGGGGCGGTCAAGCTGGTGGGTAGGGCCCACCACAGAATGGGTGCTAACTTGATAATATAAGATACAGATCAGCCAAGCAAGGACCAGGGTCCGGAGTTGGGGACCACAGAATTCACCAATCCTGTCAAAGTAATATATAGTACTCCAAACAGTTGGGTAGAGGTGGTCTTGGCGGCAGCGGTGGGTTCCAAGGGGCGTGTGACCGTACTACAGTCACTGCTGAGCGTTTAGCCAAATAAATGCTCCAAAATATAAAGATGTTCTGTTTTTGCTTTTTATTACATATAAATAGGTTTGATTGGAATTCTTAAGGGAGAGTTTCCTAGAAACTGGATATCTATGTTTAATAAAAAACAGAATATGGATGTTTAGTTAGGTTAGGCTAACTAAAAGAATTGAGGCAAGATTGGCTGAATCAATCTTGGAGACTAGGCGTCTCAAAATGGGTTAGTTAATCAGGAATATTGATTAATAAATACAGGATATAAATAATGAGGATTTAATTATATTAAAATGGCCTTGACTTTTTTCAAGAAGTTTGGTTAAGGTTAACCATGGGAAAACCCCCGGAATTTGGGTTAAAAGCGCTGTGCCGGCAAATTTATTGGGTTAGAGGTGCCGCCGCGCTGCCCAATGAATTTGAGATGCACCACTATCAAATTTTCTCAGGCGCCGCGGCGCTGCCTGGGAAAATTGCTGGGCGCCGCAGTGGCGTTTAGTTCAAGTTTTGAAGCAGTTTAATGGGTTTTAAAGGCAAAAAACCATTAAATGCAAAAATAACTAAATAAAGGCAAGGATGCCTAGGAATTCAGGTTTGATCAGCTGGTTCCCAGTTGGAACACTGATAGCTTAGTTTAGGATGTGCAATCCACAGGGTTTTAGCGCTGGGAGCTGGGGAAGCTCCATGCCAAATGGGTACATTGGGTTGAATGGAGTCAGGTGACTTCTGCCCATTGTAGGTCAATTCTCATAGGTTGAGAATTGTTGGTGATCTTTCAGGTAAAGATTTATGTTGGATGACTTGAATGTCATAGGCCACGTGATGCAAATAATTGGTTGATTCAAGAACCGGAGGGGTTTTCAGCCGTGGATGCCCCAAATGGTATATAAGCAAAAACAGTTAAACTTAATAAAACATATTCATTATTGGTTTTGACGCTTTCCCCACACCTATTTTTAAATTGTCATGCCTTCTTTATTAAAATTTGAGAGAGCCAAGTTTGGGGTCCTTTGTGTGGAAACCGCTGCTTCAAGAAAGGAGGTTCCTACAAGTACATTGGAAGAAGCTTGGACCAGCCTGGAGGTCACTAAGACTGTTCCTGCTGAATCTTTAGTAGAAGTAAAGGCTGCGTTCAAAGAGCTGTATTCTGATTACTTTGAAAAGGAAGGGACTCCCATCCAAGGGAACCAAATTTATGCTTGTGATGCCTGGAACTTGTTGGTAGGATGGGATGAAATCTTGCAACAAGTAAAAGAGATGGCAAATCGTGAAATTGAGGTGTTGAGAGCACAAGAGGAAAAAAGCGTTGAAATCATGGCTCATTGGCGGAATGACAATAAAGTGTTATACAAGAAAATTGCCTCCCTGGAGGCAAAGCTCCGCAAAGCTTTGTACCAGGAAGGTAACAGCAATAAGATTCAAGGGCAGGATAATGGCAGGATGGACTGGTTAGGCCTGGATCCGTCACAGGGCAGTCTGGTCTTGGGGTTAACAGTGGAGTCATGGGAACAAAGTACACTGGCAGATAATTGTACTTGTCTTTGAACAATCTTGGCGGCCTTTTGTACCACTTTCTGTTGCGTCCTATGTATTTGGTTTCTCTAGTCATGGCCAAGGGGTTGACAATGAGATGGTTTCCAAGTTGTACTCTGAATAGGACGGGTTGGGGGGGTACTTGGTAAAGTGCACAGGTCCAAAGGGAGCTCCCGGGGTGGTATAATGCCTGGGGAAATTTGGCAGATTGGGCTTGGGAGGGGGCGGCGGCCTGGTAGTCTACTTGACCGGAATTAAGATGGAAGATCACTAAGACTAGATAGGGTAAGATTTGTTCAAACCAAAGGTTCATAAAACTTTATTATCAAAAATGATGATGGGGTCTTCACCCTACCGTCAGGGTTTTTATACCATGGGACTTTGCTTCTTCAATTTTTGCAGGGTTCAGGTTTGCAGACAAGGCACTGGCAGGGTGTGGGTCTTGGCTTGGAGTCTCAAGGACAGCAGATCCAGGTTGTGCCTGCTCTGGCAAATAGAAATTGCAATGCTCTTTTCTGCTGCCACTGTTCACTATGTCACCTGAGTAGTTCAATTGTACTACCCTTTCTGGGCAGAAGGCTGGCAGTTGCTGGTGGTCATTAGCAGAGTTAAAAATAGGTTTTTTTTGAACTCCTTAAGGCAAGCTGCAACCTCTGCATAGATTTGGGTCTCTGGTGGCTCAAAGTTGGCATCAATCTGATGATCATTTGGGGAATAGTCTTTGGGAGGCTGGCGGGTCTCAGAGTAACTTGTTAACTTGGGTTTGCAATTTAACAAGTGGGCGGTCTCCTGTCCACTTTTTGTGACTTGAGTAGTCTTTGGAGGGTCAGGGTTCAATTCCAGGGTTTCCAATGTTGGTTTTGAAACTCCAGTATTGGCGTTGGGCAGGTTGGCAATGGGTCCTTCACCATTCTCTGTTATCCAGGTTACATCTTCTTTGTAGATATGGGTCTTCATTGGCACCAGTTTGACGACAGACTGGCAACTATTCAGGGAATTCTCTGTAGTAGGCTGGTGGGTTGTGGAGTAATTCATCAATTCAAGCCTGTGACTTAACAGGTTGGCGGGTCCTGGACTGTCCTGGAGGGTTTGATCTGTCTTTGGGGAACTGGGGCTCAACTCTTGAGTTTTCAATACAAGTATTGAAATGTCATTCATGACATCATCCCCTTCCTTCCCGGGGGTCCCTTCCTTCCTGGCCTTCTTCTCAAGATATTGTCAGATTGCTAGTTGGGTGTTGGGTAGGTTGCTTAATGGTTCCCAGGTGCTTTCCTCAGGTGGGTATCCCTTCCACTTGACGTAGTACTGGATGGTTTTATAGTGGGTGCAGTCCCCATGAATATATTCAACTTTGTATTCTTCAGAGCGTCTTACTTGGATGGGAGGCAGGTCAGTCTTGAGTTTCTGGTGGGGAAGGGAGTTTCCTTCTTTCTTGAATAGAAGTGCACGGTAGAAGACATTATGTATTTTCCACAAGGGGGGAAGTTCTAGTTCAAATCCTACTTCACCTACTAGCTTTGTGATCTTGTAGGGACCATTTCTTTTGTGGGCTAACTTCTGACAGGAGACAGTCAGAGGCACGTTTTGAGAATCCAGATAGACTTTTTCTCCTACTTTCAATGGTTTCCCAGGGGTCCTCTTTTTGTCTGCAAACAACTTATAAGTCTGGACAGCACAGTTCAGGTTCTTAAGACAGGTTTTTTGGGTGTCGTGTATCTGTTCAATCCAGGTTTGTCCTGACAGGTTTATTTCCTTACTACCAATACTGGGATCCCAGGATGGGTCAAAACCATAATTGGCTTTGAAGGGGGACATTCCAGTAGATACATGGTCTTTGCTGTTATAAGCATACTGTGCCATGGGTAGCATCTCTGCCCAGTTATCTTGATTGGTGTTGGTGTAGCATTGTAGGTATTGTTCAAGTATTTGGTTCACTCGTTCAGTCTGGCTGTTGGTCTGTGAGTGGTAAGAGGTTGATACACAGCGTTTTACCCCCAAGTCCTTCATCACCTGAGTTCAGTATTTGGAGGTGAATTGGGGTCCTCTATCAGTGATTATTTTTCCCGGAGTATCATGTTGAGTTAGGATGGGGTTATGGAAGTGTCTAGCTGTCTCTGCGGCAGTGCAGTGAGTGGTGGTAGGTATGAAATAGAACATCTTAGTAAACCTATCTACTATGACCAGGATGGCATTGAACAAATTAGAGAGGGGAAGTTCTACAATATAATCCATTGAAACAGACTGCCAGGGTCCTGCTGGTATATCTAGTAGTCTTAGCAGGCCTTCAGGTTTGGATCTACGGGTTTTGGTTCTTCCACATGTATCACAGCCTTTGATATAGGTAGCCATGTCTTTGTCCATTTGGGGCCAAGCATAATTCTTCTTGATTTCTTGGAGTGTCTTGAGTCTGCCAGCGTGGCCGGCCATCTCTGAGTAATGATAATCAACTAGTACTTTGGTCCTTGTTTCACCTTCTGGTACATAGATTTGGTTGTGTAATAGAAGGGTGGATCCTTTCAGCAAAAATCCTTTCTTGTGGTGGCAGCTCTCTGGGCCTGAGGTCAAGTTGTCAACAAGTTCTGCTGAGTATTTCTCTTGTTTCTGCGCCTCAATTATGTCAAGTTTGTGGGCCATGATCTTCATGTACATCAATTAAATGCTTAGGCTGGCAGGGTCAAGGAGTACATGTGTGTTGTGGTCCTTGGTTTCTGCAGAGGAAGGGGTCAGATCAGCTCTTCTACTCAGGGCGTCAGGTACCATGTTCACCTTCCCAGGCTTGTAGTTGATGGTCAAGGTGTAGTCAGCCAGTTCTAAGGCCCATCTGGCCTGTCTTTGGTTCAGCTGTCTGGGTTTAAAGAAATAAACCAGGCTCTTGTGGTCGGTTAGGACCTTTACTGGAAACTCGGCGCCACATAGGTATTGGTGCCAATGTTTCAAGTCTTCATTATGGTGAGCATCTCTTTGTTGTAGATTGGGTAGTTTCCTTTAGCAGGCAGCATCTTCTTGGAGTAATATGCTACAGGATGTAGCATACTATCCTCTCCTTCCTGAAGAAGGACCCCACCAGCTGCAAAGTTGGACGCGTCTGTTTCCAGCACAAAAGGCTTGGATGGGTTGGGCATGGCCAGGACAGGGGCGGAGGTGAAGGCAAGTTTCAGGGTCTCAAAGGCGGTGGTGCATTCCGGAGTCCAGGAAAAGGTGACCTTGTCAGAGCACAGGCGGGTCAGGGGCAGAGTGATGTGGGAATTTTTTTGGATGAAATCCCTGCAATAATTTGCAAGGCCCAAAAAACTTCTCACGTCTTTTCTACATTTGGGAATTGGCCAAGACGTTATTGCTTCTACTTTTTCCTGTGCCATTGCAAACCCGCCAGTCTTTACTATGTATCCCAGGAATTTACCTTTGGACTGGAAGAATTCACATTTCTTAAGCTTGACGTGTAGGTTTGCTTGGGAGAGTTTTTTGAGTATAAGGTCCAGGTGGCGCAGGTGTTTCTCATGAGTCTTGCTGTAGATGAGGATGTTGTCTAATTATGCAACACAAATGTGGTCAAGATATTCCCCTAGGACAGTGTTAATCATCCTTTGGAAAGTGCTGGGGGTGTTGCATAGGCCAAATGACATTACTAAGTATTTGTACAACTCATATCTGGTTTTGAAAGCTGTCTTGTATTTGTCCCCCTCCTTGACTCTGATCTGGTTGAAGGCGTCTCTTAGGTCAATTTTTGAGTACACCTGGACTCCAGTTAGTACATTTCAAAGGTCATTGCCGTTGGGGATGGGATAGCAGTTCTTCACAGTAATATCATTCAGCTTCTGGCAGTTCACGCAGGGGCGCATTCCGCCATCCTTCTTCCCTACAAACAGCATTGGTGACAAGCAGGGGGCCTTTGACACTCAGATGAAACCCTTTTTTGTCATATCCTCCAAGTAAGCTTTCAGGGCCGCTTGTTCTTGGTGGTTGCAACTATAGATGGGGCCATGATGTGGTTGGGTGCCTGGTAGCAGGTCTATGGCGTGGTTGTAGATTGAGTGGTTGGGTAGTTTTGTGGCCTCTTATTTGGTGAATATGTGGTCTCACTTCTGTAAGGGAATAGGTACTGTCCTAATGCTGGGTTCCATCTTTATGGTTAAGAGTCTGTTGGTTGGGGTTCTGCCAGGACTCATACAGAACAGAACGGTGTCACAAGATTCAGGTTGTCCCAAGGTGGCGGTCTACTCACAATAGTTTAGGATAAGGCCATGTCTGTCAGACCATTAGTTGCCCAGTATTAGAGGGTGAGGCAGTCTTGGCAAGAGGATCAAGGGGGTTGGGTACACGTTCTGTCCAATTTTCAAAGAAAGTTCCTGTTCACACTTGTAGCCAGTGTCCAGGGAACTGTTCCCCATGGTTACTTGTAGGCTGCGCTCTGAAGCTGTTAATCCTAGTTCCTTTGCCAGGTTGGCGTCAATAAAGCTTTCATCAGCTCCTGTTTCAATAAAAGCCTCAATCTGGCGCTTGATTCCCATACAGTCTAAGGTCACTTGGATGAATTTATAAGATTGTGTTGAGGTGTTTATTTGTGCCAGGGATACAGGAGATGTATTCTTCTTAGGGCATGCTCTGTTTAGGTGTCTGGCCTCATGGCAGTAGAAACACAACCCATCTCAATAGTGGTGTTTCAACTTGTCAGAGGACATTCCAGGTTGATTAGGCATCATGGCCCTGCCGGCTTGGGCAGGGTACAAGTTCTGTCCTTCTTGGTTTAGACTCAGGCCTTTGCATAGGGGCAGTAGTTCCTCCAGGCTCAGCGTAGATGGGTGGTGCTTCAACAGGTCTTTCATGGCTGAATTGACTCTCTTTCTGAAGATAATGACAGATAATTCATCTTCAGTTGGGTGCGCGCCTTAAGTTTAAGAAACTCATCAATATAGCCTTGGATAGGGCGGTTTGCTTGTCGGATCTCTAGCATAGAGTTCAGCGCATAGTATCTGGTGTCTTGGTCATTGCCAGTGCTCATGAGTTTGGCTTCAAATTTTGAATAGTCAAGGCAAAATTCAACATCTTTGGTGGTGGCTTTCCCAAACCAATTCAGTGCGTCTCCTGATAGCAAGCGACCACCCCCAAGACTTTCTCAGTGTCACTGGGGTAGGCGTTGGCGTTGGTTTGGAAGTGGAGGCGGAAGACTGGCATGGCTTGGCGAGCTTCTTCTAAGGTGAGTTTGCCCATCTGGGGCATATTCACCTTAGTTGTGGTCTGGTTTACTATCACATTTTGCACTTGTGACGTGGCTGGGTTCTGGGGTTTGGCACCAGGTGCAGGGTCTTTTAGTTCTTTGGCAGGTTGGTTCTTCATCCATGGGAGTATCAGGAAAATTGCCTTATGGGTGTAATAAGTGATTATCACAAAAAAGCATACAAGTTGCCCCAAGTGTTAACAACATCTTGGGGTCCAGGTTACCGTGTTTGTAAAAGATTGTCATAATGTCAGGAAGCCAGTCATAGGTAGAGGCATTGGGAGGCTCAGGGTGAGGGACAGTTAAGCTGGCGGGTAGGGCCCATCACAGAATGGGTGCTAACTTGATATTATAAGATACAGATCGGCCAAGCAAGGACCAGGTGCTGGAGTTAGGGACCACAGAATCCACCAATCCTGTCAAAGTAAAATAGAGGGCTCCAAACAGTTGGGTAGAGGTGGTCTCGGCGGCGGTGGTGGATTCCAAGGGGTGGGCTGGTCTTGGGGTTAACAGTGGAGTCATGGGAACAAAGTACACTGGCAGATAATTGTACTTGTCTGAACAATCTTGGTGGCCTTTGTACCACTTTCTGTTGTGTTGTTGTGTTCTGAGGAGCAGCACAGACACACAACAAGGAATCCTGACCTTAGGATTGGATTTGTACTAAGTCTCAGTTAGATGACAGGGAAGGCAAATGTGTTTACCTTGCGGCCCTGGATGAATAATCTCTACTAGGCGTGGCTAGAGAGAGGCGCGTAAGTACAGAAGACACAAAGACAAAAATTTGAATAGAACTTAATTTTATTGGTGAATATGGAAATGGAATATATAGTGGTTGAGAATACCACAAAACACTACCAGGACGGTAGGATCACTTGTCACAAGCATGAGTTGGGTGAGTGAGTTGCGCAGAGTCAGGAAACCAAACAATCATATTTCCTGAAGCAGAAGTCAGTTCATTTTGAGAGTCAAAAGTGAAAGCAAGAGATTTGTCTTTGAAATGGCCCAACAAAGGCAAAATTGAAACATGGTGAATGCTGTTATTCATGACAGTGACCCCCTCTAGATTGGCCTTTAGGGGGTGATACTTGCGGAGGAACTTGGCGTGTACGCAAGCAAAAGGGCAACCACTGGAGAGGAGCTTTAGAGTGTACTCAGATCCTTGTTTGAAAGTCACCTCTAAAGGACAAATCCACAGGGAGTCCAGTTTGTGTGTGCGCGCGCCCACCCACACGGTGTTGATAGTATAGGACATAGTCACCAACATCAAATTCAGGCAAGGGGGAGCGCCCTGCGTTATCAGGAGAGAGCTCAAGCATCTTAGTCTTATATGCAGAAGTGTAGGCAGTGGCTTGTCTATCTATGATGCGTTGACTAAGTCTTTGATGTGGTTGTCAGGGTTCATGGCCTTATCAGAGGAGAGTAGGGGAACCCCCAAGAGCAACAGAGTGGTGGCTTCATGCCCATACAACATGGCAAATGGGGAGTACCTTGTGACCCAATGCTTGCTCAGACAATAGGCAAAGAGTGCAGCAGGTAATTATAGATCCCAATTGGCAGCAAAGAGTAGGTGAGTTTCCTCATGATAGAAACCAGTGTTGAGTTGACACACTCAACTGCCCCATTAGTGGAAGGATTATAGGGGGCAGAGAAAGACTGGTGAGTTCCTAGAGCTTCAACAACAGAGGTTACAAGTTTGGCATTGAAGTTGGTTCTGTTGTCTGATAACAGCACTTGAGGACAGCCATGGCAGTAGAAAACATCCTGCAGCAGGAAGGCAGCGGTAGTCTTAGCAGTGATGTCTTTAGTAGGGCAAGCTTCTATCCACTTGCTGAAGTGGTCAACGGCAATCAAGATAAAGCAGTATCTGGAAAATGAGCGGGGGAGAGGTCCTACAGCATCAATGCTGACAGTGTGAAAGGCATGTTGAGGGGGGACCAATTTGAACTTGTATGGAGCAGCTCTGGGCCTCTGAAGTTGGCAGTCATGGCAACTAGCTATGACATCTGGGATCAACAGGCAAAGATTCTCCCAGAAGTAATTATTCTGAAGCCAGTCAAAGGTCTTGACAAATGCCTCCATGGCCAGTTTCTTTATGAGCTTGTGACACCAAGGAGAGGCAAAGACTGGGGCGCACATATGGCAGGTATTGACCCCACACCTTCTCAAAGAGTTGGTTGTCGTGTATGAGGGTGTCTTCAGACAATTTAGACAGGACAAGTTGAACCTCTTCTGTCTCACTTGCCAGGAAGAAGGGCAGCCAATTAGCTTGTACATGAAATCTACCTCAGCAGGATGTAGGGCAAGGATGGGCATTTGGGACAACCCATCAGCGTTCTGATGTTGAATCCCGGGGCAATGGAGCACAATGAAGTCATAACCTTGCAGGTAGAGAGCCCATCTGGCTAAGCGTCCTTCAGGCTCATTAAGTTGTTGTATCCATTTGAGCAAAGCGTGGTCAGTGATGACAGTTAAATGGGTACCATATATGTAGTGGCAGAATTATTTGACTGCATGCAGCACAGCAAGGCACTCCTTCTCTGTAACACTATAATTTTTTTCATGCTTATTCAGCACACGGGAAGTATAAGCTACAGGGTGGTCCACACCTTCATCATCAAGCTGAGCCAAGATAACCCCAATAGCAAGGTCATTAGCATCAGTGTACAAGATGAATTCCTTATTGTAATCAGGGTACCTAATATGGGTGCTTCTTTGAGTTTCTGTTTTAGAGTCTTGAAGGCTTGTTGTTAGCTGGCGGTCCATTCAAAGGGGACATTACGCAATAGTTGGACCAGGGGTTCACTAGTATTGGCAAAATCAGGGAAGAATTGTCTATAGTAACCCATCATGCCCAGAAAGACTTGTACTTCTTGGAGGTTGGTGGGCGGAAGCATTTTGTTAATGGCTTCAACCTTCTTGGACATTGGACAAATTCCTGTTTGGGTTACTTCATGGCCCAGGAATTCAAGGCGTTCTTTGAAGAAAGCACACTTAGAGGGCTTTAACTTGAGGCCAGCTTCTTGGATCTTTATGAACACCTCTTTAAGATGGGCTAGGTGATCTGTGAAAGTTGCGCTGAAGACTGTTATATCATCTAGGTAGACTAAGACACACGACAACTTCAAATCACGCAGAATGAAATCTATGGCCCTCTGGAAAGTTGCTGGGGCATTACAGAGCCCTTGCGGCATGCGGGTAGGTTCAAACAATCCTTCTGATGTGATGAGTGCAGCCTTCTGACAGTCTTCAGGAGAGAGGTCAACTTGCCAGTAGCCAGACGCCAAGTCCATGGCAGAGAAAAACTTAGAACCACCAAGGCATTGAAGAGCGTCATCAATGCGCGGTAAGGGATAGGAATCTTTCTTGGTTAGAGAATTCAACCTTTGATAGTCCATCACAATCTGGTGGCCTCCATTTTTTTCTTTAAGATGAGCAGAGGGGAAGCCCAGGGACTTTGAGAGGGAGCTAGCAGTCCAGCATCCAGCAGTTGTTTGAGCTCCTTAGAAACCTGCGCATCTTCCACTCAACTACAGCGGTATGGCTTGGCACAAAAGGGGGAGCATCTCCTGTGTCAATATGATGAATCACACCTTTGGCTAGCCCATAATCAGTACTATCTTTATCAAAGATGTCTGATAATTGGTCTAGTAAACTAATTGCCTCTTTCTGTTGAACCGGGGACAACTGAGGGAAGTCTTGGGCAGTGAACAGAGATAGGACTTGAGGCTTGTCTTTGGGTAGGTTAAAGTCTTGAAACGTTCCAAAAGGGTGAAGAGACAAGATGTCAGGAGCATTTAACAACTTTCTGTAACTAACAACCCGTCCTCTGGATACTGTCATAGGAAGTGCAGTAAGGTTGGCAACTAGTAATTGAACGGGATCCTTGTGGGAGACGTCTAGAATAACAGGGCAAAGGTAAGGCTTGTTACGCCCCAGCAAAGTAGGGGAGTACAGCTCTAAGAAAGTCCTTTCAGGTAGTTCATATGATATCTGGGAGTCTATGATAGCCTGAGAGCCTGGGGGATGATGATAGCAGATGTGGCCATGAGAGGGATTCCCTCAGTTGCAGGACAAGCCATGGGAGGACACTTCATGTTGGTGGAATGGGTTTGGTATTTTAGGGTGAAAACTCCAGTGGGGTACTCCAGAGTACATGTCTTCAAACGTTTAACAGGAACTTTGATTGGCTCCTCAAAGATCAGGGGGACTTTGTACCCTAGGATAGAAAGATGACCATCCTTTAGGTTGATGATCCTGTTATATTCCCAAAGGAACTGGGTACCAACCAAAAGGTCATAGCTCTCATTTTTTAGAACAACAGCCGGCGCAGCCAACAGGAGTTTACCAAACTGCATTGGTAAGGCAGAGTAAGCACCAATGGCGCAAGTCATGGAGAGACCAGCGGTGTCATAGGATTAATGGTAGTTGAGATCAGGGGCCAGCTTAAGTTTCTTCACCAGTTTAGAAGAAACAACATTGACAGGAGAACCAGTATCTAAGACAGCTTTGATCTTGACCTTTTGGATAGATATCTCTACTCGGGTGGTAGTGAGTCTAAAGGGTGGAAGAACAGCCAAGATATCCTGTGCCTCAGCTAGTTCCTTGTCCCATTTCTCAATCATGCATTGTAGTCCTGGAAAAACCTTATATACAGTTTGGAGAGGGAGTGAGACAGATACATTCTTTAAAATGGCGTCTGCAACTTCAGCAGCTTCCTCTGATGATTCCACTAATACAGGGGATCGTTTTGCCTGAGTAAGATAGGGGCGGGAGACAAATGCTTTGGCCTCAGACAAGGGCTTGGTGGTAGTTGTAGTCTTCCCAGATTGTAGCTTGTAGGAAACTGCAATAGTCTCAGGGACGGCAAGAACAGAATACCTGTATGCATTATGGTCTTCAACATCAGATTCATCCACATCAGAATCATCAGAAATGTCATGGAACAGGAGGAGGATAGGAGGAGCTTCATCATCAGCAGGCTCAGAGTCAGTAGCAGGTAGAGGTTTAGGAGGAGACTGGGAAGAATTGTCAACTAAGAGCGTCTCTGCCTCTAGGTTGACTGTTCTTTTCCTGACTGATCCTTGGGATCAGCTCCTTCAACCCGTGGATTGGTGCAGACGCAAGAGTGGTGGCCTATCTGACCGCAGTTGTGGCAACCCTGACGTTGAGGAGGATTTTGGGAGTTCATAGTGAGTGTGGGGTTCCTGGTCACCAGTCCCCATAGTGTGTCCTTGGTTGTAGCCAGGGACTGGCTTGGAGGAGTCGTCATTCTCCAACAGGGGTGAAGGATTGATGAGAAGCTTATACTTGGCTTGCATAATGGCAAACTCCTCAAGTACCTTTCCAATCACCAAGCAAGCGTCTCCCCTGTATACCTGGACTTCAGCAGGCGCCAGCCCGCCTGTAGGCCAATACCAATCCTGGAGTAGCCTTGCAAACTCTTCTCCAATGAACTCTCTTCCTCTATTTGACATTTCCAAATGCCTGGTCACCTTCTCCCACTCCTCCTGGGCAGATTAACTAGAGGCAAACTTCCTGCACCCTAGGCAGTAAGATTCCTCATCCCCTGGGCTAGGGTAGAAAATATGGGGCAATTGACTCATGAGACTTTTTATACTCTTTTTACACAGGATTATCAGATAGGGGTTATAATAGGCGCTTTATTCTCTGTCAGAAGGAAGATCCCCTTAGAAACCTTCTGAGATATCACCTTTGGGTAGGAAATAAGAAAGGATTTGTGCCAAAACTTGGAGTCCTTTAACAATATCTTGGACTCCTTGTACTTGGTCTTTGACTCCTGCTCCTTGTTCTTGGGCTCCCTTGCTTTGGTCTTGGGCTCCGGCACCTTGGTTGTGGGCTCTGTTATCTTAATCTTAAGCTCCTGTGGTCTGAATTGGCTCTGGCTTCCTATCCTTGGTCTCCTGCTTCTTCTGTAGCTTTGGTGGCCTTTGTAATCCACTTGATCCAGTCCCTGAAGAGTCTCAGATAGCTCTCCCTTTTATAGCTCCTTGTTTCAGACCAAAATCCTCTCTTAGAACTCTGGTTCTTCAAAGCTTAAACTATCATGTTTTTCTCCTTTTATAATATATTAAACTTTCAAACTTACTTTGGCCAATGAAAGCCCTGAATTTTCCGCTTCTTCTCCCCATTTTTTAGGCTTTAACTCTCAAGTTAAAGCCCTTAAAAACCTGATCAAGTAAGCTCTTGGTTGCAGCCAATCAGACACCTTGCTTCAACAGTTTCGCCAAAACAGTTCATCCAGATGACCTGATCCTGACCCTGGTTCAAACTCCAAGCTGCTTTGCTCCAGTTAAACCACTGCTCTGTGTTTCAAACAGTTTTGCCATAATTTCTGTCACGTTTACCCGGCAAATCTTGTTTGCCTCCACATATGTTTTACTTAGGCAATTTTTGATCTTTCAATTTTCTAACATTTCTCCGCTTTTCTCTGTGTTTCTGTCAACGTTTTGCATCTTCAAACCTTCCTGCTGCTTGTTCTTTTGCTCCCCTAGTTGTTCTTGGCAAAATTTGCTCTTTTGCTTTCACAGTTTCTCTGTTCTTCTTCCAGCTTCTTTCTGGTCCTTTTTCTCTCTCATCTTTTTCCTAAAAATAACTTATAGTTCTAAAAAGCTATAGTTTATTTTTTCTCCTCTTTCTTTTTCTTTATATAATTTTTAATCCTTTTTCAATCATAATCAGGCAGTATTCAATCATTCTTTAACTGCTTCTTTATATCCAAATTTCTTCTCAAAAGTCGCTAAACCAGCTCTTCCAGCCTCTGTATTCAGTCCAGCTAGGTCATCCTCTCAACTCTTCAGTTCTTCAGCACCAACTTCTGGTCCTTTAGCCATCCTACCCCATGATCTGCTAGCTCTTCATCCTGTCTTCTTGTCCTTCTTCTTATCCTTAACCAGTTCCACACTAGGAACTTCATTTGTTCCCTTAACACACTGAACCATATTGGCCCATTCCATTCAATATGAATTAACAGCTCATCAACTAGCCTTCACTGTGACCAAACAGTCCCTCTTGCTAGTTTTCTCTGCTAATTCCGTGAGTCACCTCTGTTCTTTATCTCAGCCCCCATTACCAGAACTTGTAGACCCAGGCATGAGTCTACATTGAACTGGTGTTTGACTGGGCCCTTGCAAGTGGCAATCCACTTAGGCCATTCAACCATAAATCTATGTTCATGTGCTGTCTTTACTCACCCAGGTGATGAAGTCTGGGCTTTCAGTTGCAGATTAATCAGCTCTACTTCCCAGAGGCCTGATCACACCAAGTTCTGCAGCTTGCTTCCCCAAGCAAGCCACCCTGGTGACACCTCTGAGCATGCCTATACCATCCAATGCTCACTTTGGGTTTCCCCAGAGCTCCCATGGGGGCATAAACGAGGACATCCTGCCAGTCTGTTAGGCAGGGTGCTTGCTCACAGACCTCCTGCAAGCGTATTAGGGTACATTGAGCCCTCAGAGCTCTTCCCCTCCCTGGCAGCCCATGTTACCTGCCAGGGATCCAACTTTACTTTCCCCCCAGACAGAAAAAGTTCCCTGCTTGCTATTTCAGTCTCCACCCTGCTAGGTGAGGTACTATAGCACAAAGCAGCTAACATCTTCTTCTGGGTGAAGGCAACAACTGCCTCTGGTAGTCCTTTGTTACCTACCAGCCAGGCCTTACTTACCCTAGTAGACCATGTTACCTACTAGGCTCCCCTTACTTACCCTAGTAGACCATGTTACCTACTAGGGTTATCTCACTTCTCCTAGTAGACCAAGTTACCTACTAGGCTTACCTCACTTACCCCTAGCAGCTCTATGTTACCTACTAGTTTACAACGTTGCTACCTGACCACACATTGTCATTCTTTAGCATATTGTCTTTATTTGAAGCCAAATTCACCCTTGCCTGCAAACCGCACACATTTGGATCACCACAGTGAGGATACAAGGGCTGCAAGAAGAGGAGCTAGAGTTGGAAGCGGCACAACTTTCCCAAACGACTGCCCCAGAATGGGTAAGATGCATATCTTGGAGCAGTGTCTTTATACTTTTCATGGAGGACAGCATAGCCTTGTGGGCTTAAAATGAAGGCATAGGAGTTGATTCACCTTGAGGGCTTGGGCGCAGGCCATATACGCTTCATGTGCTGTCAATTGTCTGCTTTTTATTGTTGTAACTGTGCTGTTTTAGCAAAGTTACAAGGGAAAAATATTTAGAGGATTGATAATAATCTTTATTGTGAGATAGTGATTATATAGTTCATGTGAATCAAGGATAACAGGAACATGATTGGTGATCACACGGCTGGATGGAAGAGGGGGTGGCTTGATAGTGCTTATTAGTCAAGTGCTAAATTGAGGGATCCACCATGAGGGATCATCATTTGTTCATGTTAATTGATTTGGTAATCCAAGTTGACTTCCGGGTCTGACTTCAAGTGGCCAGGTAATTGGATTGCGGGTCACAAACCTGCTTGGTTGGAACCTTGCTGGCGGGTTGAGCCTGCAGTTTTTGACCCCCCCCCGGCTGAAAGTTGGCCTCCTCAGGAGGCAGGTTGTCAGGGAGGTCAACAGGAGCCCGGGCGCCATATTGAACTAGTTGTTGTTTGGTGGCAGGCAGGGCAGTTTCTTGTTGCTTCTTTCTTGCTTTGCAAGGTTGTAGGCGGTTGTGGTGTAGCGTCTTGTCTTGTTTGTGTTTCCCAAGCCCTTGCACAAGGTAAGTGTTATTGTTGTTTACCTTTAGAATGATTGCTGGCCCTACTTTCTTGGGTTGTAGTTTGCTCTTGTCAACATTCATGACCCAGACTTTGTCCCCAACTTCATGTCTTTGACAGATGGGAATGAAGGTCTTTTGTAAGTGTTCCTTTTCTTTGGCTGCTTGTTTGATGTTGGCCTCTATTACTTGAGGATCAGAACAAGGGGGGACTTGGCTTGGGATTTCTAGTTTGGGTCCTGTCAATTCTTGAATGATGTTAGACTGTGTGCTGTATACCAGTTCAAACAGGCTTTTCCCTGTGGATCTGTTCACTTGGGTTTGGCACACAAGTAACACAGTTGGTAGCTGCTTATACCAGTTGTCAGGTCTCCTGGCGGTGAGTTTGGCTAGGGCTTGCACAAGGCTACCATTAAGCTGCTCTACGCGTCCATTGGCCTGTGGATGGTATGGTGTAGTGATAGTGTGTTTGACCCCATTTTTGGCGAGGTACACATTGGTGTTTTTGGAGGTCAATTCTTTGCCCCCATTGGTTATCAGGAGTTCTGGCTTTCCAAACTTATTGATGATTTCTTTGCCAATGAATTGTCAGACGTTAGTTCTGGTGTGCAATTTTACTGCTTGGGCTACTGGCCATCTTGTTGCAAAATCAATGGCTGTAATGATGTATATTTTGCTGTTGTGCTTTCCTGGCATGGGGCCCACAATGTCCAGAGCCCATACCTTGAACGGTAGTTGGGTTTGAATGAGGATTACAGACTTAGGCGGGGTTTTGCTTCTGGCAAACTTTTTGCAGACCTCGCACTGTTCTAACACTTCTTGGACATCGCGGTATAAGGTTGGCCACCAGGCTTTATGTTTTAGGAATTTGTATAGATTTTGGCTCTTAGTATGTCCAAGATCTCTGCAGTAGCAAAGAATGGTATTGACTTGTTGATGTGTGGGGATGTAGGGGATGATTGTGCCATCTGATATCTTTCTGTGAAGAGTCCCGTATACATCAGCAAAGAGGTGCTCATTCTTGATGACCGTTTCTTTGGTGATATTGGTTGTGCCTGCGGGAAACCCTTCATCTTTTGTACAGAGCACTAGGAGAGGCCAGTCTGGGTTGAGCCCATTCTCTCCCCTAGAAGCGCGGACATACAGGCAGGACAGGGCGTCTGCCATGGCAAGTTTGGCCCCAGGCTTATATTGGATGAGCATGTTAAACCTTTCTAAGACTTCCATCCACTGCGCTTGGCGGCGTGACAAGTTTGCCTGTGTCTTGAAGTAGATGAGCAACTTATGATTGGTTAATGCTGTGAATTCTTCCTGCCGTTCTAGGTAACAGCGCCATTTGACTAGGCAGTGTACAATGGCCAGTAGTTCCTTGTTGTGGATAGGGTATCTACACTTGCCATCTGTCAGCTTGCACAACTCGTAGGCTACGGGCAGAAAGTCACTGTCACTATTCTTAATTTGTAGTACTCCCCCAATGGATGCATCCAAAGTGTCGGTTTCCATCTGGTATTCTCCATCCTGTTTGGGGTATTGTAAGATGTGAGCTGTCATGAGTTTTTCCTTGAGGCGTCTAAAACAGAGGTCACGTTGGGGGGGTCTATACAAACTTGGACTTGGCGCCTGTTATGGCGGACAAAGGGGCGGTCAAGATGCCACAGTTGGGTATGAAGCGTCATACATAGGCCACCATTCCCAAGAAGGTGTGTAGTTCTGACTTGTCCTTGGGGGGTGGCATCTTGCAGATGGCTTGTATCTTCTGACTGTTGGGTTTGATGCCGTCCTTTGAGACTATGTGTCCAAGAAGGGTAGTTGCTCCCGGAAGAACTGGCATTTGGAGGGCTTGGCCAACAGTTTGTGTTGTGCCAGGGTCACAAAGTCTTTTTCCAGGTCCTTGTGATGCTGTTCTACCAAGGGGCTGTAGACAATGATATTGTCCAGGTACACGAGGGTGTGTCTGCCTATGTGTGGTGCAAACACTTTGTTCATGAAGGTTACAAAGGTGGACAGGGCATTGGTCATGCCAAAGTTGAGTACCACGCATTTTTAGGAACTGTACTTAGTGCAGAAGGCGGTTTGGGGGATGTCTTCCTCCTTGATACAAATCTGATTGTAGCCTGCAGTTAGATCAATCTTGGAGAAGACAGAGGCTCCTCCCAAGGCGTCAAAGAGATTGTCAACTAGTGGCAATGGGTAACAATTCTTAATTGTGACTTTGTTTAAGGCGCAATAGTCTGTGACCAGGCGTAAGGTACTGTCCTTTTTAGCCACAAAGAATACAGCGGCCCCAAAGGGAGACTGTGAGGGGCGGATAAGTCCTTTTTCCAGTGCTTCCTTGAGATAGGCGTGCAGGGTGTTGTCCTTGTTTGGGTCAGCCTGTAAATGGGGCATGCCTTGGGTACGGCCCCCTTGAGTTGGATAGAGTATTGGATGTGCTTCTCAGGGGGTAGACCAGGTAACGCTTCCTTAAAGATTTCTGGGTGACAGGCCACAATGTTGTGATCTTGCAGCGTGGAGGTGTCCTGGTGGTCCTTGAAGTATATGATTTCATACTGACAGGAGTCCCAGTCAATTGATTTCAGGTTTTCCTTCTCATCCAAGGTCTCTGTGATGCGTAAAAAGACGTGGTCTTGTAAGAGTTGGTCTACAGAGTCTGGGTAGATTTGGTGGTTGACACCTTCACGCTTGATGGTCAACATTGATGTTGCCCAGACCACATGGGGGTTGTTTTTCCGTAACCAGTCTAGTCCCAGTACAATGTCAAACTTAGGAAAGTCAATGATGGGATCTTGGATGGTGGAGTGGAGGTTCTCAAGCATGACAGAGAAGGGGGCAGTTTCTTTTGTCACGGCAATGTGATGTTCATCAGCCAGGACCACGTTTTTAATCTGCAAAGGATTAGTGGCCAGCTTGAATTTATCTACAAAGCTGCTGTTGACTAAGGTTCAATCTGCGCCCAAGTCCAAGGGAGCTGAGCCTGTGTAACAGCAAAAGCGGAAAGGATAAGACATCAATTTATTGGGATGTCTGCAATGTTGTACAGTACCGGGTCTTCTGAGGGAACTGGGATCATTGGACATTGGTCCACGTCCTCGGGTCAGTATTCATTGTTGGGCAAGTCAGGAGTTGCGTGGGGAGAGATTGGCTTGCTTAGTGCTCTCCCTGGGCTTTTCCCTCATCTTGGTTGCCTTGGGTGGCAGTGACACAGAAATGAGTACAATTTGATTAGCCGTTATTCCCATTCCCATTCAAACCCGTGGGTTTGTGGTTGTTGTTATTGCTGTTACCCCCAGGAGGTGGTTGAGAGGAACGCCCGCTTGAATGTGAGTCCTTGGATCTCTCTCGTTTCCCAGTCTGTGCCTTGTGCAGAGCGTTAGATGTTTGCTCCACTTTTTCTGCTTCACAGTACAGGCTTTGTAGGTTGGTAACTTGGTCCAGGTTCACATGTCTCATTACGTGCAACTTGAGGGCGTTGTAGTACATGAGATGTGTTGCTGGAGTGTCAAAGACCATGCTGTATGGGGCGCAGAGACAGAGTTCCTTGTAGGTGTGGGTGAGTTCTTTGACAGTGCCTGTCTGGGTTAAGCTCTTTACTTGGCATATGATCATGAGTGCTGTATCCTTAAGCACAAATCTTGCCAAGAAGTCCTGTTTGAAAGTGTCCCAGTTTTTGTCAGTGTGCTCTTTGTGCCACTTGTTGCACCAAGTGCCAGTGTCATGGGTCAGACAAATGGAAATCTCTGCAATCCAAAAACGTTGTGGGCACTTCATCTGAGCCAACTTGCTTTGGGCAGACTGAATCCATGCAGCAGCATTGTTGTTGTTGGCCCCCGCAAAGGGTTCCAAGGCGGCGCTGCAAAGACTTTGTGCTACATAGGCAGGCATGGTGGTTTTGTCAGCTGGTCGCGGCATCAAGGGAGGTGCCTGAAAGAAACCTTGTGCAGACATGGCATTGAAGGCGGGTAGCGGGATCACCGTGTTTTGGTAGAGGACAAAATCATCAGGTATTGCGGTACCAGGAGTATACAGAGTCCAGTTGGGCAGGAGGCCAGACATAATTCTGTTGAGGATTTGTTGGCTGTGGAGTGTGCGGGCAAAAGGCGGTATTTTTCAAGATAAGGTAGGATGGAGAGCCTACCTGTGCTACAATGTTGTAACTGTGCTGTCTTAGCAAAGTTACAAGGGAAAAATATTTAGAGGATGATAATAATCTTTATTGTGAGATAGTGATTATATAGTTCATATGAATCAAGGATAATAGTAACATGTTTGGTGATCACACAGCTGGATGAAAGAGTGGGTAGCTTGATCCTGCTAATGAGTCAAGCGCCAAATCAAGGTATCCACCATGAGGGATCATCATTTGTTCATGTTGATTGATTTGGTAATCCAAGTTGAATTCCTGGTCTGACTTCAAGTAGCCGGGTAATTGGATTGCGGGTCACAAACCCGCCTGGTTGGAACCTTGCTGGCGGGTTGAGCCTGCAGTTTTGACATTATTAACTGTTGTCCCTCCATGTAAAATCTGTCAGCAAATTCAGCAAATGTCTCTTTGGGCTTGAAGGATATGTACATGAAAGCGCCCTTTTTCACCTCCAGGCTAAGATCACCACTAAACTTGTCAATCAGGAGCTGTTTCATGTTTTCCCAGGTCTCAATAGTGGGCAGCTCTGGTACAACTACCTCTTGACAGGTTGGGTGTAGGCAAGTCAGAATATGTTCTTTCTTAACTTCATCTGATGCTTGTCTCATAGCAGTCTTGTAAATAGTTAAGAAAGCTGTGATAGTTAAGGTTTTGGGATCAAAGACTTGCTTAAAAGTAGGCTTGAAGTGTGCCTTGGGAGCTGGACTAACATTATTGCTATCAAGTACATTTATTTTTGGGGAGAACTCAGCTTCAGATTTGGAGGGGGGTTGTCTAGTCCACAGTTGTCAAACACTTTCTTCAAGGGTTGTCAGAGTCTTGGTGGTTCTGGTACCCGTAGTGTTGGCTAGAGCAGTCTGTTGTTCAGTAACATCTAGGCGTTGTCCTTGGCTAGTGACAACAGTGGAGAGCTCAGCCAGTCACAAAGTAAGGGATGGCCCCACTGATAGGCAAGGGGCAAATATGTTGTTTACCAAATCAATCAACTCACTCATCTCCTGTACGTCTCTGTCCAACTCAGTCTGGTCTTGTTTCAAATAGTCCACCTCATTAGCTAGGGCAATCAACTCTTTGGCACAGTGGATTCAAGGAGCCCCTGCCAAACCAGGACAATAGCCATTCTCCTTGTTAACCCTGAGTGGGCTAGCGGCAGCCGTCACTACCTCACATAAAGCAGCAACTTCTTGCTGTAGTTCAGCAACCTGAGCAGTCAGCGCAAGAACCTGGGGATCAGGTTGAGGCATTTCAGTAGGACGTCCTTGGCTACAAGTGGAAGCACGTAATTCCTGGATGGCTTCCCAGATTCTCTGCTCTCTGTCCACCAGATCATCAGCAGGAGGAGAAGGCAGAGCATCAGGTTTGGGAGAGGACAGCTCATTCACCTGATTCTAAAGTTTGGCAATAGCAGCGGCAGTGGCAGCTCTTTCTCAATTGAATTCCGCACTGAGCTCATTTAGACCTTGGTCGGCAAGGTCAGCTACCTGTTGCAATTGCTCAAAGCAATAGACACTGAATGCATTGAGCTGTTGCACTAGGCGCTCAAAATTGGAGAGATAAGCGTTTAGGGTGGAGTCTACTTGAGTGCGCCAGGGTTGTTCTAACTGGTGAAACTCATGTAGTTGCTCCCTAACGTACTCAGGGATTGACTGGCGCATTATCTCAATAGAATTGACTAGACGTGTTTGAGCTGTACCAAATCACGCTGATTATCAGATAACAGGGAGAACAGGGAATGAATCCACTGTTGGTAGGCAGCAAACTGGTCCCAATGATGGGTAATAGCTGCTTGTAGAGATGAGATTTCTTGAACGTGGAGTCCCAACACCATCTGGTGGTGGGCCAAGGTGGGCTGTACAAAGGATGACAGCAGGTGAATAGCAGAGCCAGCCGCTGAGAGGAGATTTTGTGGAAACTGAGGGGCCACAATTAACTCATAGTATTTGGCATGGCTAAACTGTAGCTGAAGGCGAGGGATGGCCCTGTCCTGAGCTATCCCAAGGGCTACTGCCATGACTTGTTCTAAGTCAGGGGTACCCATGGGGTAAGCAACTAAGCAGGGATCATTCCCAAGGTCCAATACAGTAGGGACAATAGGCGGTTTGGTGATGTCTTCCTCAATAGGAGGGCTGGTAATTTCAGGCGAGGTTGACTCCCAAATAGGCAGAGGCAACAGACCTGCAAACGTAGATGCAAAAGGGATAACTAAGGGGCTTACAGCCCCTGTAGTGAGCATCATTTTTGTTGTGTTCTGAGGCACGGCACAGACACACAACGGGGAATCCTAACCTTATGATTGGATTTGTACTAAGTCTTGGTTAGATGACAGGGAAGGCAATTGAGTTTACCTTACGGCCCTGGATGAATAATCTCTGCTAGGCGTGGCTAGAGAGAGGCGCAGAAGTACAGAAGACACAAAGACAAAAATGAGAATAGAACTTAATTACATTAGTGAATATGGAAATGGAATATATAGTGGTTGAGAATACCACAAAACACTACCAGGACAGTAGGATCACTTGCCACAAGCATGAGTGGGGCAAGTGAGTTGCTGCAGAGTCAGGAAACCAAACAATCATATTTCCTGAAGCAGAAGCCAGTTCATTTTGAGAGTCAAAAGCAAAAGCAAGAGATTTGTCTTCAAAATGGCCCAACAAAGGCAAAATTAAAACATGGTGAATGCCGTTATTCACAACATGTGTCCTATGTATTTGGTTTATCTAGTCCTGGCCAAGGGGTTGGCAATGAGGATGGTTTCCAAGTTGTACTCTGAATAGGCCGGGTTGGGGGGGGGGTACTCGGTAATTTTCACAGGTCCAAAGGGAGCTCCTGGGGCGGTATAATGCCTGGGGCAATTTGGCAGATTGGGCTCAGGAGGGGGCGGCAGCCTGGTAGTCTACTTGACTGGAGTTAAGATGGAAGATCACTAAGACTAGATAGGGTAAGATTTGTTTGAACCAAAGGTTCATAAAACTTTATTATCAAAAATTTCAATGGGGTCTTCACCGTACTGTCAGGGTTTTTGTACCATGGGACTTCACTTCTTTGATTTTTGCAGGGTTCAGGTTTGCAGACAAGGAACTGGCAGGGCGTGGGTCTTGGCTTGGAGTCTCAAGGGCGGCAGATCCAGGTTGTTCCTGCTCTGGCAAATAGAAATTGCAATGCTTTGCTCTGCCACCACTGTTCACTATGTCACCTGAGTAGTTCAATTGTACTACTCTTCTGGGTGGAAGGCTTGCAGTTGCTGGTGGTCATTGGCAGAGTTAAAAATAGGTTTTGTTTTAACCTCCTTAAGGCAAGCTGCAACCTCTGCATAGGTTTGGGTCTTTGGTGGCTCAAGATTGGCATCAATCTGATGACCATTTGGAGAATAGTCTTTGGGAGGCTGGCAGGTCTTGGAGTAACTTGTTAACTTGGGTTTGCAATTTAACAAGTGGGTAGTCTCCTGTCCACTTTGTGTGACTTGAGTAGTCTTTGGAGGGTCAGGGTTTGATTCCAGGGTTTCCAATGTTGGTTTCAAAACTCCAGTATTTGCGTTGGGCAGGTTAGCAGCAGGTCCTTCACCATTCTCTGTTAGCCAGGTTACATCTTCTTTGTAGATATGGGTCTTTATTGGCACCAGTTTAACGGCAGACTGGCAACTATTCAGGGAATTCTCTGTAGTAGGCCGGCGGGTTGCAGAGTAATTCATCAATTTGAGCCTGTGACTTAACAGGTTGGCGGGTCCTGGACTGTCCTAAAGGGTTTAATCCGTCTTTGAGGAACTGAGGCTCAACTCTTGAGTTTTCAATACAAGTATTGAAATGTCATTCATGACATTTATAATAAGTCACAATATTCAAAGATATCGGAAACTGCCACTTACATCTCATAAAATGAAGACTTGAATATTTTAATTTAAAAAACACTGTACTCCCTCAAAAGATGATACAATAGTTCAAAGCTGTATATCAAAGAAAAATATTTATATATCTTATTTTGCTCTAATACTTATAGTAAAAATATAATAGAATAGAATTGAGGGTAAGAATAGAGAGAGGATAATAGAATATAATTGAGGATAAGAAAGGAGAAGAGAAGAGAAGAAAGAAAAAGAAAAAATTTCTACTTGGTATCAGATTTTATATGATCCACCCTCTTGACAATGTAGAAAAATTTTAAAAGTTTTTTGGCCCCCAGCTGTCAGGAATATTCCTGACACTTATAGTTGTTTAACCAACAAACTTTCACCCGCCTTCAATGTAAAGGCACCCGCCGCCATCAAGCAGATGTCTGCCACCAACATGCAGACTCCACTGCCATCAAGCAGATACACACTACCACTATGAAGAAGCCTGCCACAATCAAGCTGTTGCCTGCTGTCAACGTACAGGAACCTGTTGCCACTGTTGTGTTCTGAGGCACGGCACAGATACACAACGGGGAATCCTAACCTTAGGATTGGATTTGTACTAAGTCTCATTTAGATGACAGGGAAGGCAAATGTGTTTACCTTGCGGCCCTGGATGAATAATCTCTACTAGGCGTGGCTAGAGAGAGGCGCGTAAGTACAGAAGACACAAAGACAAAAATGTGAATAGAACTTAAATTTTATTGGTGAATGTGAAATGGAATATATAGTGGTTAGGAATACCACAAAACACTACCAGGACGGTAGGATCACTTGCCACAAGCATGAGTGGGGCAAGTGAGTTGCGCAGAAGTCAGGAAACCAAAAAATCATACTTCCTGAAGCGGAAGCCAGTTCATTTTGAGAGTCAAACGCAAAAGCAAGAGATTCATCCTTGAAATGGCCCAACAAAGGCAAAATTGAAACATGATGAATGCCGTTATTCACAACAGCCACCAAGCAGATACACATCATCACCAGACAGAAGCCTGCCACCACCAAGCTGTTGCCTGTTGCCAACACACAGACGCTTGCTGTCATTGAGAAAATGCCCACTGCCACTGCACAGGCGCCCACCACTCTTGCCAGCCCCACCTGCAAGCCATCCTCAAACCAGGTACCCATGAGCCAGCCTGCCACCTGACAGCCACCTGCCAGCCTTTGCCCTCCCATGCCAGCAGGTCAGTCCCCATCCACTCCTTTGGATAATAGCCAAATTAGGAAACCAGGAAAGGGAATTTCCCCAAAGCCAAACTTGGGAGGAACTGCTACCCAATTTGGGAGCTTACCAAATGGGGAATGGACTGACAGGCTCTCCAACAATGAAGATCATGCACCAAATTCAGTAAATGAGTTTGGATGCATGAAGAAGGCCCAACTTGCACTATACCAATGTAAACTGGGATCCAGCCAAACCTTCTCAATTGCCAGCCACCCAAGCCAATCCAGAAAAGGGAATAACAGATGCAACTCAGACTCTTAGTCCCCCAATGCTATGTTCTCCAATAATCATGCCTTGCAGGTCCACTAGTATAAATAAAGACAAACCCCTCAATGATAGTTTGTGCTATCATTGAGTGAATATCCTTCTCAACATTATCACATTAAACAATCCTTTACCTAGGCTAAGAAAGTAATCTTACTAATCCCATTACCCCTCCCCAAGTCAGTAATGAACTACATCCTCTTCACAGCTGTCTTGACAGCTTACCTTGGGATAGAGGGTGTCACGCTTTTTGCATGACAGCGCAACAATTATTTGAGATTATAGGGCACAGGACATTTTTCAGAATACAGTCATATATGAGGATATGAGTAGTACTGTATCAGAAGAGACAGGGTAGAACAAACCATGATTATTGCCCAGCAATGGCTTCTGATTGTGCAGAAGCATTTAAGGATTAGGATAAGGGTCAATCAGATTAAGGATAAAATAAAGATAGTTCAAAGATCTATTTTATTGTAAATGATTAATTCTTCTTATACCTACTACCAGGGTAATCTCTGGGCTGGTAGCAATGTCTTCTAGGACATTCTAACACGCCCCAAATTTGGGTAATTATTAATCTAGGCTTGGCGCTTCTTGCAGGTCAACCAATAGAATATCTTCATCTTCACCCAGCACAGGTGATCCTTGCTGGTGTGGAATAATTTAGTTACTTCAGGATCACTTCCTGCTTTCTTAACATACTGCAGCTTAATGCCTATTAATGTGACAATTTAAGGGAATTTGATATTATGGGGAATCAAACCCTGCGCCTCAGTGCTCAATGTAAAGGTAAGGCAGTGCTGCGGCGCTTGACGTAAAGTATTTTGGCGCCTTGGCGCTTAATCCAATTGCTAGGCGGCGCTGCGGCGCTTTGTATATTTATTAAGTGCCGCGGCAGCAAATTATATATCATTAATTGCCACGGTGGTGCTTGTCATTGGCTAGAATTAGGCTTAGGTAAGCAGACTACTGCTAATGCAATTTGTATGTAGCTTATACTACCAATTTATGTTATTTGGTAGCTGCAATTCATATCTGCAAGCTCCGTCATAATTAGTGTCATTGTATTTTGTACTACTAATTTATGGATTTGGTTGTAGCAATCCCAATCTGTGAGCTCTGTCATAATTGGCATCATTGCTTGGTCGAAATTCCCAACAGAGGGCAACCAGCCAACCTATGCTCAGTTTGGTCCTGAACCACAGGGACCAAAAGGAATATTGTACAATGAGCCAACTTGCCTCAACTCAATGGATTTATACCTGTGGACACCTCTGGCATCATCTCAACCAACTCCCAACTTGGCTAAATATGTGATCCCCACAGTTACTCTACTGTATCTTGTTGGCGGCCTTAGATAATGCAACATCCTTGTCAAAGCCTTCTGTCAGGCAATAAACATATATCCAATTGTTTACGCCTTGAACAGCTTTGAGCCGCCTGGCCTGCCATCTTATGTTACTAAAGTTTTACCCTCAATACTTGGGTATTACACCAGCACTGCCCAGGGGCCAAACAAACTTTTAAAAAAAATTGAGGAGGAATGAGAGGTGGAAAGGAGAGGTGTGCAAGGAGAAAATTCATTTTAGAAACCTTTAAAAAAACCAAGAGCTTATTGCACTTTGATTTAGGCACTTCAATTTCTGCACTTTGTTTTGTGCACTTTGATTTTGTCCCCTAAAATAACATAGGGAAACATAGTACAATATTATATTAATTTAATATTTTTTGAAATTGCCTTCAAAACACACCAATTTATTGATATAGCAGTAAAATAAAAACCTACCAAAAAACTTCATTTATTTTTATATATATTTAGATATTAGGTCTTAAAGAATCTACATGACGAATTTCAAAAGTTTTTATTAATTATTTAAAATTTTATAAGCTTATAAAAAGTGTGACTAAATCTAAAAAGTCAATTTTTGATTCCCTCACTTTTAATTTGAGGAACTTAATAAAACATAATGAATGAAATATTAATTTGTTGTAAAAATTTAATATTAAGTGAACCTAGTTTTTTGTACCTTTTTGGATTTTGATTTGACTACTTTTCAATTTCTGCAGTCATTAAGAAACTATATGTAACTTTTTAAATAAATTTTTATGGGAAAAAATTTTATTTTTTAAGAATAAAGAGCTTATAGTAGTAATTTATATCAATATTTGAACAAAACAAATTTAAAAAAATTGCTTAAAGGTAAAAAAGCTTTTTTTAGCTCTTGATTTATTTTTTTACATATAGGAATTTTTTTAATTTTGATGTATCAAATATTAAATTTAAGATTTTTTTGCACTTCAATTTTGGACTTATGATTTCCCCCCTCTATTCAAAGTGGTAAATAAATTCTATTTTAAAAGCCAAATTAAATTAAGGTGTGTTTAAATTGTATCAATTTGGGCACTTCAAACTTGGTTTTTCAATTTTAGCTACTAGTAAAAACATTTTTGTCAGAACTTTCTGTTCTGCTCTCAGACCTGGCGGTCTGATTACAATTTGTTTTATTGAGTAGTTGAGTGATCTTAGTCATTGTGTTGATAGTTAGCTTATATGGCAACAAGTGTTACTTGCAACATCTGGTATTTCCTTGGCAAGGCAACGGCTAGCAATGTCCAAGGGAGGCAACTTCCAAGCGGCTTTCTATACAGGCTGCTTGCTAGTTCTTTGAGTACTGATAATGGTCTTCAAACTTGGATATCTTCTTCTACTGTGAAAAGGTTCTAAAGTAGGATCTTGGTATTATTTTCTGCCTTCCATTAGTCCAATGGAAGGGCTTTTATAGAGCCAGCACTCTCTTGTCAGGATAAGATCATCTGGCACATATAACTCTTGCTTGGTAGTCTTTTCACCCCCAGACTGCCAGCATCAACCCCCAGAGTTAGGCATCCATGCAAAGGCATGGGATTCCATATCATAGTACCCTGCGCTGGGTACTAATTGCCATAGAGTGATACATAATCTATTAGTGTGCTGGTGGTGGCAGCGCTAATTTATGACTCTATTTTTAGCACATAACACTTTGTTTCTGGGCGACCTTTCTTGCATGGATTTGCAATGGCGCTGGAGGTTTGCTAGTGCAAATTGGACACATTCCTTTTGATCCTCAGGGAAACCCATAATAATTAACCCAGAAGTTTGCTAGAGTTTTCCGGAATAACTCTAGCCAATTGGGAACCAGTTGTAATTGGAGTCTATAGTATTCCTGGTTGTTCTTGTAATAAATGATCCAAATCTACTTCACAAAGGCTTCTCATATCAATTAAGCCTGCTAGTAATATTGGAAGCTTCTCCAATAGATGGCTTGGCAGGCTGCCAAGATATTCAAGGTAGAAAAAAGTCAGTATAAATTCCTGACAATTTTTAAAAAAGTAAAATTTAAGAAAAATATTAAATTTTTTGAGAAAATCTTTTTATTGAAAAAAGTGTGAAGATTAAAAAATCCATCAATTTGGAGATTTTGATATCCACACTTTGACTAGAGGCACTTGCCCCAGAAAAAGGGCTAGGATGTTTCAACTATCTCCAGTTGTTTAAGCTCCTGCAAAAGCTTCTAGGGCCACATGTAAATCAGCAACCAACCCTGAGGACATTTATCAAAAACTTGGAGACTTTTTAATGTTTTCCTAAAAACAAAGTCAGTGTAGATTATCCAGGAAATTAATGCTTACTGTTCCATTACTCCTGACCTGACTCTTTTTGTTATAACAGGGAATCCTTTATGTGAGCTTCAGTGAGCTCAGATTCCAGGTGATTAATCCTGGCGTTCAACTTCACCCATCTGGTGATCACTTCCATACTTTCACTTCCCATAGTCTTAGCTGCAGACCATCTCTACATGGTAATATTCTTCCAGTTATAAGCCAAATACATAAAACTTAAAATAATTGATGTCATGGTGGAGTCTTGTGAAATTCTGGAAAATTCACAAAATTGGAAATATAATACCAAATCATCAAAGAATTGAAAATCAACAAAAGTCATAAAGTTGAAATTTGCAGACAGAAATCTCCAAGCAGAGGCAGAGGGACAAAGCATCCAAAGAAAACTAGAGCAGAGCAGAAGAATAAAGTTGATTGGGAAATAGTGACTGGATTTTTTAAGTACACAATCTCACAAATTGGTTTCACAATTTCTTCAATTTCAAAATTGGGGGGTCCAAAATCAGTGTAGAGGCTGCAGAAACTGCAAAATTAGAGCCACAAACTGCAATATACTACATGGGCACGTAAGCAAGAAGGAACTCTATCTTTGGGGGATAATTTTCTGCAAACTTTAAAGCTTGATATTAGTTTTGATGTTATAGTATTTATTAAACTACTAAAGTGGTTCTAGGGAATGGGAAGTCAATATGAGAATTAGGATTTGGTGATGATGTAGCAGGCCTCAATTTTTGTCACTAAGCCTCCAGAAGTTACTGAAATTTTGTAATGCTATAAATTGATTTTGGTGCCAAAAAGCCCCAAATTACCTTTTTCTAGTTTTTAAGCCTTTTTTAACTTATTTGAAAAAATTGACAAAACTTGTGAATACTTTTCCACACCCTACTTATTTTCAATGGCTTGGTTCAGGTCAGCCAGACTTTTCATGGGTTTTCTTGGGGCTAGCTGCTTGCAAGCTTTCTTCCAGGAGAGGGCATTCCAGTTAGGATGTCACTATCTGTGAAAATTGAGGGAAACCCAACAAGCATCACAAAAACATCTTTATTTATTATAATCATTTTTCCATTGTATACCATTCAGGGTATGATCAGCTGAAAACCCCTCTGGTTCTGGAATCATACCTTGATTTCTATTATGTGATCTATGATATAACAGTATCATTTAATCAAGATCTTTACCAAAATTATCTTCAAAATCTTAATCTATAAGAATGTGCCCTGGTATATTCCAAAATCACATTATTCCTCCTGTGGGCATGTACTTTCATGGCTTGATGTATTCCAGACTTCCAGCGCCAAAAACCATGTAGAGTATACTTATTCCTGATCCAAGATTCTATTGTTCCAACTTGGAACCAGCTGATTAATCCTGAATACCAATGCATCATTGTCTAAAATAAGCTATTTTTGTGCTAATTGACTTCTTTTCATTTAAAACCCATCTAAATGCTTCAAAACTTGAACTAAGCGCCACCACAGTGCTTTTAAACCACAATTTGGGTGGCTACTTTTGGTTAACCTTAATCAAACTTCTTGACATTGTCAAAACAGCAGGCTTGACCCACCAGCAAGGTTCCAACTAAGCGGGGCCATGACCTGCAATCCAACTTCTCAGTGACCCATAGCTAAATGAAGAAGTCAACTCAAATTCCCAGAAGCAGCAACATGAGCAAATGGTGATTCCATACAGTGGATGCCTCAATTTAGCGCTTGACTTAATACCAGGATCAAGCCACCCCCTAACCATCTAACCAAGCAATCACCACAATCATGTTCCTGTTATCCATGATTCACAATGAATATATAATAATTATCTCTCAATAAATAATATTATCTAGTTTCCAAATATTTTCCCCTTGTAACTCTTCTAAAACAGCACAGTTACAACAACATATCCAAGATCATTTTCCCTACAATTAAATCCTCATTAATCATATTACCAGGTATTTAATTAATTAAACTTCCCAGTTAATTAATTTGTTTACAAGACACCTAGTCTCCAAGATTGATTTGGTCAATTTTGCCTTAATCTTGTTAGTTAGTATGGCCTACCTAACCACCATACATTTTATTATTTATCTTATATAGATACCAGTTTATCTAGGATTCTTTACTCAAAAAATCCCATAAACTTATCCATACAAAAACTATAATAAAATGTAATGGCTTACTATAATTATACAGTAGTTTTAAAAGCTATGACAACAACCAAAAATACCTGATTTAAACAAAATGATTTCATATTTGAACAAAATCCAAGTTGCGCAAGAAACAGGATTAAATTTTTTTAAAAATTGGTTAATAAATGAACTGTTAAACAAAAAACAAAATTTCACTAGCCCATTATACAAAATTATAGAAAATATCAAGCAGTGTTGTTTAAACCACAAACAAAATGAACTGACACAGCAAGTGATATAAATGGATGCTTCTCTGGAGTATATCATAATCCAATCAGTATTTATATGAGGCACTGACAAAAGGACTAAAACAAAACAAAATTTTGAGCAATCTAGAAGCAAGATTCCACAAATAAAAAACAAAATGAAGTCACACAAGATGTGTAGTATGAGCAGCCTAAAATATAAATATAACAGTTTAACAGCCAATCAACAGCTATTTGATTTAGGAACAGAGGCATCTTATTCATTTTTATGGGTCCTTATTTGTGTATAATGGTTTTGGAGAACCTTTCAAATATGGAATGGTGATTATAATAAAAATAATCATAAAATTTTAAACTTCTACTTTTAGTGATTTTATCCTAGGTTTTTTTCAAGATGGTTTTTACTAACAACAACATTTTCAACGGCGCCAGCAGCCAAGCCAGCTTCAATGGAGGTGAGGCTCACAGCGTGGAGGCAGGTAACAAGGAAGCCAACCTGTACCTGACCCCCAACCCCTATGGCTTTGACTTGTTCAGTAGTCACTTAGTTTCTAGCTCTGCCCCCACTCCCGTACCCACCCATGCACAAGCTGCCCATCAATCAACCAATCAGGATGGCAACCTTGATTTGGAACAGCTTCCTGCCAGCAGTCAACCTGCAATCCCCTCAGCCAATCAGGCTCCAGCTCCCCTGGCCCAGCGCCCCAAACGCAGAATAATTACTGCCCAAATTCTCTAAGAAATTGTGGCACTGAACCTGCAGGGTCTGTCCTGAAATCAGATAGCTAGCCAATTACAATTTACCTGAGCCACCATAATGTGGGAGCTCAACAACCTAATGAACAAGGAGAATCTGATTGGGATGACTAAGAAGCCAAAGAAGGCCCCTGAGTCTCAAATAACTGAGGCATACCCAATTATGCTTGACCTCCTACAGAAGGACCCCAACCTTCCCCTAACCCAGGTCCAGAAGCAACTTGCACACCATAAAATATGGGTTTCTGATGGCAACTGCCAGAATTAACTCATTCTGCAATTTGACTTATTTTATGGCAATAATCATAATTAAAAATACTTTAATGTTGACAGCATTGGAAAGTCAGAATTAAGTTTTAACTCATGCAGACTACTAAATGTTGACACTTTTTTGATAGGCAGAAACCTGTTTCCTGAACATTTTACTTAATAAAAATTAAGTTTCAAATTTTTTTTGGGGTAATGTGACAACATAGATTCAAAAAAAATATAAAAAATTATACATGACAATTAAAAGATCATAAAAATACACTTCAAAAATAATTCACTATGAAATTAGCTATCTTTACTATAAAATATTTTTCCCACTTATAAAGATAAAGAAATCCAATATACAAAAAGATGCTACATAAAATTTACATATTATAGGAAAATATAATAATTAGAAACAGTAATATAAAGTTTTTTCTGTACTGAAAACTACAAAAAACATATAGTTTACTAGTAAAATACCAATATAGGACATGTAATACAGTCTAAGGCATCAAACTATCAATGTAAAGTCAATGATTTTTATAAAAACAGTATCATAAATTATTAATTAGTTATTTAGAATAACTATTTATTTAAAAATATTAAACTGAACATATAAAAACCATATAGAAAATTAGACAATACTCAATAAATTTAATCAAAAGCTAGACTGTGATCACCTGGTTGCCATTAAAACTGTGGCAATGTTCCTGATGTATTCCCCAATCTCTGAAAGCTTATATTTGGCCTTGACAATGTCCTTAATCTTCTCTTGATACTGTTTATCTTTGGTGGTTCTCTTCTTCTTGGATGTGTGGCTCTCAATATCTCTGATGGATACAACAGTCTTTTCTTGTTTGACTTTGAAGTGCTCATAGAAGGTGTTGTATCTGGGCTTAATTCCAAAGGAGAACTTGATATTCTTATGCCAGCCCTCCAAAGATTAAGTAGTTTTCATCTCATCCTTAAGAACTTCCTGGTAGCAGTTCCAGTTGTCTTTGGCTCTGGGCTTGCTCTGGCGCTTAGTGACCTTACGTTCAATCCACTGTGGTTTGTAATATTCAATGAAAGGGTAGAAGGCATCCTCATGTTTCTTGGCATATGGATCCTGGCATAGGAGGTCAAAGGCTTGTTCAGTATGCTCTGGCTTTAAAAAGGCTAGTGCTATAAACTTCTGAATTAAAAACTTGCACTTTCCTGATATATCTAGACAGTGGAGCTTGCTGAGCTCAGGTAGACCCTTTAGTTGCCTGTTGACAGCCTGTCAATAATGGAAAAAACACCCCTGGACCTCTCCATCAAAGTTTTTTACAAAAGTGTTATACTGGGCAGTTTCATAGTCCATGATTATAGTTTAGGGGCCAAGTGCTTTATCATGAGCTTCTTGTTCTGTAGCAAGGGTGGCTTCATCCTTTTCATTATCATCTGGATTGGCTCTAGTGTTATGGCCAGGGGGACTCTTTTTATTACTGGATAGGGCTTTGATGCCCTCCTGAAGGATTTTAAAGGCCTTTGTGTAGATCTCTTCTGCTGCCCCAGGAAGCAGAAAGTAGGCAAATGGGAGCACCTTGCCTTCAATAAGGGAATGCACAACCCATAGTTGGTAAAAAGGCGGGACATACTGCAAAGATATCATCACATAACCAGGTCTCTGAATCTCTTAACTGCTCCAGGCTCTGTTGTATAGCATAGCATTTAATTCTTGCCTCTGCTGTAGGACCATTGTCATATAAAAGGAATGCCTTATTGCCATTGAACATCTTTAACTCCTCTGTCAATACTAACTCTCCTTGGACCATGGCAGATTTCTTATAAGGGAATAGATCACAGTGTTTGTCACATATGTACTTTACTAACTGGTTGCGGTCAGGGATGAGCTTCAGATTCTCATTACTTAGGTGAGTGGTGGCCTTAACTGCCAGATCAGAAGCCTTGACGTCTTTGGAGACTGGAACTATTTGGTAGAGGTACCACTTTAGAAGCTTTTCAATAAGATTGATTAGAGCATTGCATGTGTGCTCTCCTTTTTCACTAGTGACTTTATCTCATCCTTCTGTGCTGATCCTGGAAGCGCAGCTTCTATATTCACACACATAATGCTTTCTTCTTCATGCTCTCTTCTGATTGTTTCAATTTAAAACATAGCCATCACAGACTAAACTTGCACCTCCTTTGACAGATATTAGAGGGAAACCCCAAGGGAACTTCTTTGGGAGCTTAAACTCTCCTTTGATGTTACATATATTGTGAACCTTTAGGGGATCCCATGGGCCAATTGGTGCTTGATGATAGTCAGACAGGTAATCATCAGGATCTTCTTTATTGATACTTGATGAAGAGGATGGAGGTGCAGATTTGTTGGGTGGTGGAGGGGAATTATCTGGAGTTGGATTCTTGCGCTTCTTGGACTGGGATAAGCTTGATTCCTTGGGGCTTGATTCCTTTGAGCTTGATTCATCTGGGCTTGGCTGGGGTTCTGGACTCTTTGGTATCTTCTTTCTTCCTTGCTTGTTTAGTGGAACCTCATCTCCTTCTGATTGGTACCAGTTTGGAGAAGAGGAGGGGTCAGGGGCAGGCTCTTTGCTTTCAGGGTCTGGGGTCTTCTACTTTGTCTTCTGTTTCTTTGAGAGCTCTTTGGCTGGTTTTTTGTTGGGATAGGGACTTTGAGCCTTTCTGGAGGCTCTGGGAACTTTCTTGGTTTACTTGGGGTTCTTTTGCGGCTTCTTGGAAGATTTGTCCTACAATAATTAGAGTAGAGTTAATAAAGTAAGAATAATCATGTAAAACATGAATAAAATTAAATAATAATAACTTAATTTAAATTTTATTATAATTAAATAGTTTAAAGAAGTAAGGAAAGTGATTTTAGAGCTAGTTTATTAGTAAAGAATAGAAAAAAAACATGTTTAAATAAAAAGTTGACATTCTGGTAGCCACAATAGTCAAAGATATTTGATTTAGTTTATCAGCATATAAAAACACTTTAATTTTGACTGTCAACATACTGACAGTCAGCATTAAACTAAAAAAAACTATGTAAATCACTTACAGTAGTTTTAAAAGCTATGGCAACAATCAAAAACAATTCAGGTTTAAACAAAATGAACTCAGCTTTAAACAAAATTAAAATGAATCCAAATCTATTGTAAATCAATATAAATTTGTTTAAATTAATTTTGTTTAAATCTGAGTTCATTTTGTTTAAATCTGAATTGTTTTTTCTTATTGGCATAGCTTTTAAAACTACTGTATAAAGCTTAGTTAATATTTTCTGGAGTTAGTCTTTTAAGGCCAAAATTAATTATTTTTAAATTTTAAAAAAATTCAAGATTTGCATATGTAACTTATAAAATCTAAATAATAGGAATTGTAGAGGGAAGTCTAAAGTACAGCCCTAAGTACTTTTGCCTGAATTATCATACCATTGTATGTGTGCTTTTTTTTAAGCGGCAGTGTTTTACTAATAAACCAGTGAAGGTGTCAACATGGAGACAGTCAGTGTTCTTTTATAGTAACTCTCCTATTAAATCTTGCTTAAATTATGTCACTTTGTTTGCTTAGCCAAACCCCTTTGTTGCAATTTAGGTGGCGTGTCAATTTGACACAAGGTCAAAATTATAAATGCTTATATAAATTCTAGTTTTAACATATGTGTTTTGGCTTAAGTGGACTTCTGGAAACAAGCTATAGTTTATCCTGTGAGTTTAAAATAACATTAAATATCTAAATAATACAAATAACACTATGAAAGTTGGCATATGTCTTTGTTCAATGCTTATCTTAATATATATTTAATAAAAACAGTAGTATAAAATATAAAAGTAGTTATTTTTAGAATATTGTGTATTTTATTAATAAATTTATAGATTCTTATTTGGGGTTGACAACCAGATATTACTTACTGGAGTCAACACTAATGTAAAAGTACAAAGAAACTTACATTTTAATAGTAAATTATATTAGTTTTTTGGCTTAAAAACAAGCCTTTGTTTAAATAGTGTCAACATTATGCATGTTCCTTTTTAATTTTGCAATTCTGACTTAATAATTTACTATGAAAAATTAGCTTAGTTTTGGAAATGCCCAATTCCAGCTGATAAATACTAAAAGAATGTTGACTTACTAAATGTTGACAAACTGTTGACAATCATTAAGCTGACTTGCGGAGTGAGTTAATTCTGGTGGTTGCTGTTTCTGACTGCATGGTGCAGCTTTGGATGCATGGAAAGGTGGCTTCAATCAGGGTTCTTACAAATGTTGCCAGCAACCAATGGGATGGCGCTGAGGATTTTCTGTATGATCAGACCATCAAATCAACCCTGGTCCAATGATTAACAAGCCTATCAGATGACATCATATTCATCTCCAACTAAAAGCTTTCAATAGCTTTTGACAATTTTTGTGCCCAAGGAAGAGCTGCCTTCCAAAAAGGGAGAATGAAAGTAAAGAAGGGGACGTTCATTGGTGCAATTCTGGCTGTTTTGACCAAGGGTTTTGTCTAATATTAGAAAAACCCAGATTTCATCAATGGCTACAAGTACAGCCACATCCTTGGTGGATTACTTGACTCCTGGGATGGCTCAAATTCTAAGTAGCATGTTTTCTTGAGCCACCAAATAGAGGGTAGCTTCACTGCCCTTGAGGCCATCCAGCAACGCAGGCACCAGGCCTCCATGTACCCAGCTGGCCATGCAGACATCCATCTGGGTGATGTTGTTTTCTTTTACATTAGAGATACACTCCAGGAGTCCCACCCTCAGGCTTTCAACACCCTCTATCTTGGGGTCCTTGACCACAATTCTCTCTTTGGTCACCAAATGGTGGCTGACTTGTTTGCGCAAATGGTTTTCCATGTGAACATGGGCAACCAATCACGCAAGGATAAGCGCCTCCCACCCCATGCCACAGCCACCTATCAACCCATCCAGCCAATGACAGACAAGGAATATAATAAGTGCTATATGGCGGCCATCACTTGCAATCCTCCTACCCCTACCCCTGCCACCACTACCCCCCACCTTCCAGCCCCACCCATCCAATCTCAGACCCCCCAGGCCAGCACTGCCTCTACACCTTCCTTCCTGCAATATTCTGTCTACTAGGCATCACTCTTCCCTGCCCCCAATAAACCCCCTGTTGCCAAACATTTTCTATTTATATTATATTTATTTTGAATTTCAATTGTTCATTTTCTCTTTTTTTATAGTTGGTTTTATTCTTTATATTCAGTTTATTTCTATAAAATCAAATATTTACTATACCATGTATCTAGATCCAGAACACAGTATTTTTAGCACCCAAACACAGCCCCTTGTGAAAATATTAACAGCAATTTGGGGATCAGCTAAATTAAAATTAGAAAATTATATGTTAATTGTGTTTAGATAAAGTTGTTGCTAAACCAAATTCAAAACCTTAATGATAAACTTTAAGCCAATCAGGAATCAAGTGATAAATTGATTGTTGTGACATAAAGGGTCATTTAATAATTCTTTGATGCATGTGCGCTAATTAATCTGATTGGCTGGATGTTTTGCCATTGTGCGCCATTGCCGCTGTGGCAAGTTGTTGATGGACTAGTGCCCAATTAGCTGCTGGGCTAGCACTAGTCTACCAACAACTTGCCACAGCAGTAATGTTGCACAATGGCAAAACACCCAGCCAATCAGATTAATTAGCGCACATGCATCAAAGAATTATTAAATGACCCTTTATGTCACAACAATCACTTTATCACTTGATTCCTGATTGGCTTAAAGTTTATCATTAAGGTTTTGAATTTGGTTTAGCAACAATTATCTAAATACAATTAACATATAATTTTCTAAATAAATTTAGCTGATCCCCAAATTGTTGTTAATATTTTCACAAGGGGCTGTGTAAAGTGCCAAAAATAATATGGCAATCAAGGAAACAATACCAACACAAAGCAAACAACACATATTGAGATGAGTATAAAACATATACACAATGGGTAAAAAGATGGGATATTGGAGTAATGTGGAAACAAACAGGAATAAACAAAGAGTCAATAGTATCAGAATAACATGGGTTTTATTGGGGTGAAAGCTATAAAAACATATACAAAGGTTAGAAAAAAATCACATGAGAGAACTGAAGAAGCTGCTAAAGGACCTCAACTCAGCAATTGCAAAAATCAAAGACATTGACCGCAAGATCAAGGCAAAAGTCAAGGCTGCTGTCCTTACTGGGGACAAAATTGACAAGGTGTCTGCCAAGGCACTTATGGCCAAGATGCCAGACACCCCCAAAATAACAATTGAGCGTCTTCTTTGTCGTAAATTGCGCTATTAATGCTATTTTGTTTTGCCCTTCAAATATTGATAGTTGCGAAGATTTATCTGGTTTTGCATTTGAGTTCAGAAATTCCTTGCCTTCTGCAAATGGGTCTGGTTCAATATCCACCCATTCCAGATTATTGTACCTGTCTGTGGTTGATCCTGGTATGACCTCATCCCAGCGTGACCCCCTCAGCCACTCTGTCTTACTATTGAGTGATCTCCGTCCTTTGTCTACTATTTAAAGTAGAATCTTTATTCCTAATAAAGTTTAAGTTTATCCACATTTGTGTTGGCTTTTATAATCTTCAAGCTTTTCCTGTCATTTTTGCCAAAAGGACTTTTACATCTTGTTTTCCAGTAAATTAAGGTATGTGCCCTTAATTTTGCCCTGAAGAGCTAACCCAAGGCTAGCTTCAAACCTCAAATCTTTTGTAATAAAGATTTCCCGCCATGTCCTCCAGGATGTTGTCCCCTGGAGCCAAACGCGACAAAATGGTGCTCACTACAGGGGCTGCAAGCTCCTTGGTTACCCTGTTCCCATGTGCATTCTCTGGTCCCTCTCCCTTTGTTTCTGAAGTAACAGATCAACCCAAAGTTTCTAGTCCTCCCCTAGAAGAAGACACTACCAATGCTCCTGCAAATCCTATGGTATTGGTTCTGTCTCCTGGGCCCTTGTGGGCCCCCTTCCTACTTTCTCTCTCAACTATGAACAAGCCTGTGCTGCCGCCTGCTCTCTTCTTCACTCTGGAACGGTATCCATGCACTCTATCCCTGGCCTCTGTCCCAGGTACGCCTCCAAAGACCTGTACTTCTTCCTTTTGAAATTTGGTCTCCCTCCCGCGTTGATGGAATCCATGGATACTATTGGCGTGTTGGTTAACCAGTTCATCAAACCTGCCCTAGTCCACCACCAACTTTGTTTGGGATCCCAGAATCAACTGCTAGATGAAGTAGCCTCTGCTGTCTCAAATAACTACGCGCAAAATATGGTCTACCAAGAATGGTCACATAGTCTCTTTTATTGTATTTCTGACAACCAGCGTGACTCGTTGGCGTCACAGAAGTATTTAACCACTTCCCTGAATTCCCTTTGCTCCTTGCTCCCTGGATAAATAAAGGATCAACTATGCAAATTAGATGAACATCAGGAAGCCTGGCATGAGAAAATTGAGGCTTTTCTGTTTAATTATTGGCAGGATTTTGAGACTCTGGTTAGTGAACTAAATCAATTCAGAGAGCATATCAACTTGCAACTTGAATTGATAGGAGCTCATGTTGATACTTGGGGCCGTCACCTGCAGCATCAATATGGTCTGGATAAGGCTGCTCTAGGCAACACTCTATACCAAGTGCAAACTTATGTGGACAATCAGGTGGCTTCTATTGAGGTGACTCCTCCCGCTCCTCCTGTCAGGACCCCTTCTGATTTTGAAACCAAAGTATGAGAGGCCATAGCCGAGCTCAAGGCTACCACTAGACGTCAAGCTTCTGTGCAACCTCCCCCTCCAGTTGAATCTATGCCTGACCCTTGTATTGCCTCCCTCACTGATCAGGTGGCTATTCTACGAGGTGAGACCAAGTACTTAAGACAGTGCCTCTCTAATTCTGAAGGTTTGTCATCTGAATCTGAAGATGAAGAAGAAGGTGAAGCCGTTAATACTCCCGCTCATGACAATCATGGTTGTTGCCCCAGCTTAGAAGGTCAACCCTGGGTCTACTATGTGTGTTCTCTAGATCAACTTGCCAAAGTAACAAATGATGTAGCTGATAGGCAAGACGCGTTAGAAAGAGAGGTCCAAAACCTCTCCTGCTTTATAGAGACTCTAAATGGACAAGTTGCCCCATTGGTCACTCAGGCCACCACCTTGGCTACTTGTGTCAATGGGATTGCTGGCACCTTGGCGTACAACAAATCAAGATTGATGAATTTGGGACTGCTGCCACAACTTCCCAAGACATCAGTGGGCAGAATAGCTCTACCTTGGACACTTTAGAGGAAAGCCTTCAACTTCTCTGGGCTAGACAACCCTCTTCTGAATCCGAGTTTGAGGGCAACCCTCACATTAACATCCTCAACCCTGGTGAGAACAGCCAGTCCTTGTCTTTGTCCATCAACCCAAATTATAAGCCAACCTTCAAGCAGATATTCAATCCCAAGACCTCTACCATTGCTGCTTTTCTGACCATTTACAAAACTGCAATGTGTAGGGCTACTGACAAACTCAAGAAGGAACACATCCTTACCTGCCTCCATCCCACTTGCCAGGAAGTTGTGGTCCTAAGCTCCCTTCTATTGTCACCTGGGAGGATATGAAGCGCCTCCTTATTGAAGAGTTTGGAGGAGACCTCAGCTTGGAAGTCAAGAAGGATGCATTTATGCATATTGTTTTCAAACCCAAGGAGACCCTGGCTGAGTTTGCAGATTGTTTCTACATTGAAGGCCAACAGTTAATTACTAGCTAACAGTTAACTTCCCGGGAAGCTTACATGGCTTGTTCAAATGCTTTGAAGGTGAACCAGCTTCTATGTCTACACTTTAAGGCACACAAGACTTCACTCACTTCTATGAAGAGTATTAAGACACTCTTACAAGACATGCATCTGACACATGGAGGTATGGTGGTGCGTGAGAATAAAGCCAATAATGCTGGGACCACCTCTTGTACGCCACGCATTATGACTCTGGGTACTAGTGGACAGGCTAAGAGACAGGGCTGTCATAACTGTGGCCAGATTGGACACCACTTGCGCACTTGCACTAATTCTTGAGTGGAAGGTTGCAATCCCAAGGAGCAGGCAAAAAGAGAGGTCAGCTTAGAAACAGAGACACTCTCTGCTGACCAATCTCCCCTGTCTCCCCCTGATCCTCTGTCTGATGAGGAAGCTCCCTCTTCCTCTGGCCCAACTATCCTTCATCTGTTTCACAACCTCTCCAGTGATTCAGAGCCTGATGATTCTGATAGTGAAGACTCTGATAGTTATGGCTACTCCGTCCTGGCTGTTCCAGAAACTATCTTGGTACCCTACAAGCTTTGCTCTGGGAAGGCTACCACCACTTCCCGGGTACCTCCAAGTGAAGCTAAGTCCATGGTGGCTTGCTCTTACCTAGCTCAAGCCCATCAACCTCCCGTCTTGGTTGACTCCTCTGAAGAAGCAGCAGAGTTAGCCAAAGCTCTTTTCCACAATGTAACCGTGTCTCTTCCACTACAGACTGTGTATAAGGAAATCCCTGCGCTACGGTGTATGCTGGCCAAATAGGAAAAGGAGCTAGAGGCTGCGCAAGACGTGTTGGCAGTCTTATCCCCCTTTGGGAAAGATACAACCCGCATGGAAGTATCAATCCAAAAGGTTAAGATCAAGGCCACCTTGGACACGGGTTCCCCTTTCAACGTGGTTTTGTCCAAGCTAATGAAGAAACTTAAGTTGGCCCCTAACCTCAACTACACACAGTCATATAGCACAGCTGGCATGGCCCAAACTTGAGCCATTGATGCCTACTTTGCTCTACCCATGAGGTTTGGGAAACTCCTTATTGCTTCCCCTGCTGTGGTCCTAGAGATCAAAAGCTATGACCTCTTGGTTGGTACTCAGTTCCTCTGAGAATATAAAAGAATTTTAAACTTACAAGATTGATATCTTTTGCTCTTGGGAATGAAATTCCTTTGATTTTTGAGGAACCTCCGCACCTCCCAGGCAAACGCTTTAAAACTTGCGTGCTTGAGTACCCTACGGATATCTTCTCACTCAAGTATAGGACTCACTCCTCTAACATGTTTACCCCTCCTCCTTCCTGCCCTGCGGAAGAAGTGGTACCCCTGCTAGCGCCAGCCGCTATCACCATTCCCCTGGGCTCTCAAGTGGTGATTGACTCCCAGATTTCCTATGAGCTACCTGAAAAGTCCTTCTTGGAGCTTTACTCACCTGAATCCTTAAGTTGTATCAAGCCCTGCCTATGTCCGGGGATTTTGGACCAAACTCACAAAGAACCTGTGCAATTACTGCTTGCTAACCTGACGGCCCTGCCCATGCAAGTAACCAGAGGTCAGGTTGTAGGTCATGGTCGGATACTTGAAGCAGAAAAAGTATCCTCCCTCTACCCCTTTGGAACTTTCAGTGATTTCAACCTACCTGAAGAGGATCCTCAAGATCTCTCCTTGTTCACTGCTGCTGATTTCCCCCAATTATCTCCTGTTCAACAAAAGGACTTGTTGGACCTACTCAATCAGTTCAGTGACATATTTGCCTCTGGACCTACAGACTATGGCCTAGCTAAGGGAGTCATCCATCAGATTGACACAGGAGATTTCCCCCCTTTTGTGCCAAGCCATACCGCCGCAGCCAAGTGGAAGATGTGCAGGTTTCTAAGGAGCTCAAGCAACTTCTGGACGCTGGGTTACTGGCTCCTTCCTAAAGTTCTTGGGCTTCCCTGTTACTGATCCTCAAGAAGAAAGATGGGGGACACCATATTTTAATGGATTATTGCTGCCTGAACTCTCTCACTAATAAAGATTTGTACCCCTTGCCCAGAATTGACAATGCTCTTAGACAGCTGGGTGGTTCCAAGTTTTTCTCTGCCATGGATCTGGCTTTGGGATACTGGCAGGTCAACTTATCACCTGAAGACCAAGAAAAGGCTGCACTCATCATGTCAGAGGGTCTATTTGAACCCACTTGTATGCCCCAGGGATTATGCAATGCCCCTGCCACCTTTCAGCAGGCTATAGACTCCATCTTACAAGACCTAAAACTCTCTTGTGTCCTCGTGTACCTTGATGATATTACTGTATTCAGTGCTACCTTTACTGACCACTTGGAGCATCTCAAGGCTGTCTTCAAGATTTGTGAGGCTGGCTTGAAACTCAAACCCTCCAAGTGCTCCTTCTTCAAGGAACGTCTTGAGTTCCTAGGACATGAAGTCACTCAAACTGGAATCCGCCCCATGAATAACAAGGTGGAAGCCATTGACAAGATGCTACCTCCCACAAATCTTTGAGAGGTACAAGTATTCCTTGGTATGATGGGTTACTACCAACAATTCATCCCCAACTTTGCTGAACTGAGCAAACCCCTTGTCCAACTGCTTTGCAACGTCCCCTTTGAGTGGACTGACAGCCAACAACAAGCATTTGAAGCCCTGAAGGCCAAGCTCAAGGAGGCTCCTATCTTAGTCTATCCGGATTATGATAAAGAGTTCATCTTGTATACTGATGCTAGTGGAGTAGCTGTAGGTGCTATCCTTGCCCAACTCAACAATGAAGGTGTAGATTGACCTGTAGCCTACTCATTAAGGGTCTTCAATAAGCACAAAAAGAACTACAGTGTTACCAAGAAGGAATGTTTGGCTGTACTGTATGCTGTTAAACAGTTTTGGCATTACATCTATGGAACCCACTTCACAGTAATCACCAATCACTCCTCTCTCAAGTGGTTACAACAGCTAAAGGAACCTGAAGGTTGGTTAGCATGTTGGGCTCTACGTATGCAAGGGTATGATTTCACTGTGGTACACGGTCCTGGCGCCCAACATCAGAACACTGATGGCCTGTCAAGGATGCCAATCCTGGCTATCCACCCCGCTGATGCTGATCAACTATATGATTTAATAGGGTATCCTGACTCTTGGACCACTGAGCCCAAAGATATCCGCCTAGCTCTACAGACTGTCATGAATAACAGCATTCACCATGTTTTGATTTTGCCTTTGTTGGGCCATTTCAAAGACAAATCTCTTGCTTTTGCTTTTGACTCTCAAAATGAACTGGCTTCTGCTTCAGGAAATATGATTGGTTGGTTTCCTGACTCTGCGCAACTCACTCACCCCACTCATGCTTGTGGCAAGTGATCCTACTGTCCTGATAGTGTTTTGTGGTATTCCTAACCACTATATAATCAATTTCCTAATTTACCAATAAAATTAAGTTCTATTCACATTTTTGTCTTTGTGTCTTCTGTACTTCCGCGCCTCTCTCTAGCCACGCCTAGTAGAGATTATTCATCCAGGGCCGCAAGGTAAACGCTATTGCCTTCCCTGTCATCTAACCAAGACTTAGTACAAATCCAATCCTAAGGTTAGGATTCCCCGTTGTGTATCTGTGCCGTGCCTCAGAACACAACAAAAATGGTGCTCACTACAGGGGCTGTAAGCCCCTTGGTTATCCCTTTTGCATCTACGTTTGCAGGTCCCTTGCCTCTGCCTATTTGGGAGTTGACTTCACCTGAAATAACCAGCCCTCCTATTGAGGAAGACATCACCTACCTGCCTATTGTCCCTACTGTACTGAACTTGGGAATGGTCCCCACCTAGTTGCTTACCCTATGGGTACCCCTGACTTGGAACAAGTCATGGCGGTAGCCCTTGGGATAGCTCAGGACGGGGCCATCCCTTGCCTTCAGTTACAGTTTAGCTGTGCCAAATACTATGAGTTAATTGTGGCCCCTCAGTTTCCACAACATCTCCTCTCAGCAGCTGGCTCCACTGATCATCTGCTATCATCCTTTGTACAGCCTGCCTTGGCCCACCACCAGATGGTGTTGGGACTCCACGTTCAATAAATCTCGTCTCTACAAGCAGCTGTTACCCATCATTGGGACCAGTTTGCCGCCTACCAACAATGGATTCATTCCCTGTTCTCCCTGATATCTGACAATCAGCATGATTTGGTCACCTCTCAAACATGTTTAGTCAATTTCATTGAGCAAATGCGCCAGTTCATCCCTGAGTACGTTAGGGAGAAACTACATGAGTTTCACCAGTTAGAACAACCCTGGAAAACTCAAGTAGACTCCACCCTAAACGCTTATCTCTCCAATTTTGAGCGCCTAGTGCAACAGCTCAATGCATTCAGTGTCTATTCCTTTGAGCAATTGCAACAGGTAGCGGACCTTGCAGCCCAAGGTCTAAATGAGCTTAGTGTAGAATTTGATCAAGAGAGATCTACCACTGCCGCTGCTATTGCCAAACTTCAGAGTCAGGTGAATGAGCTGTCCACTCCCAAACCTGATGCTCTGCCTTCTCCTCCTGCTGATGATCTGGTGGACAGAGAGCAGAAAATCTAGGAAGCCACCCGGGAATTATGTGCTTCCACTTATAGCCAAGGACGTCCTACTGAAATGCCTCAACCTGATCCCCAGGTTCTTGCGCTGACTGCTCAGGTTGCTGAACTACAGCAAGAAGTTGCTGCTTTACGTGAGGTAGTAACGGCCGTGGCTAGTCCACTTGGGGTTAACAAGGAGGATGGCTGTTGTCCTGGATTGGCAGGGGCTCCTCAAATCCACTGTACCAGAGAGTTGATTGCCCTAGCTAATGAGGTGGATCAATTGAAACAAGACCAGACTGAGTTGGACAGGGACGTACAGGAGATGAGTGAGTTGATTGATTTGGTAAACGACATATTTGCCCCTTGCCTATCAGTGGGGCCATCCCTTACTTCACAACTGGCTGAGCTCTCCACAGTTGTCACTACCCAGGTACAACGCCTAGATGTTACTGAACAACAGACTGCTCTAGCCAACACTACGGGTACCAGAACCACCAAGACTCTGACAACCCTTGAAGAAAGTGTTTGACAACTGTGGGCTAGACAACCCCCCTCCAAATCTGAAGCTGAGTTCTCCCCGGGCATAAATGTACTTGATAGCAATAATGGTGGTCCAACTCCCAAGACACACTTCAAGCCTACTTTTAAGCAAGTCTTTGATCCTAAAACCTCAACTATTGCAGCCTTATTAACTATTTACAAGACTGCTATGAGACAAGCATCAGATGAAGTTAAGAAAGAACATATTCTGACTTGCCTACACCCGACCTGTCAAGAGGTAGTTGTACCAGAGCTGCCCTCCATCAAGACCTGGGAGGACATTAAACAGCTCCTGATTGACGAGTTTGGTGGTGATTTTAGCCTGGAGGTGAAAAAGGATGCTTTAATGCACATATCCTTCAAGCCCAAGGAGACATTAGCTGAATTTGCCAACAGATTTTACATGGAAGGGCAACAGTTAATAACAAGCAGACAATTGACGGCACATGAAGCATATATGGCCTGCGCCCAGGCCCTCAAGGTGAATCAACTCCTATGCCTCCATTTCAAGGCCCACAAGGCTATGCTGTCCTCCATGAAAAGTATAAAGACACTGCTCCAAGATATGCATCTTACCCATTCTGGGGCAGTTGTTTGGGAAAGTTGTGCCGCTTCCAACTCTGGCTCCTCTTCTTGCAGCCCTTTTATCCTCACTATGAACTCCCAAAATCCTCCTCAACTTCAAGGTTGCCACAACTGTGGTCAGATAGGCCACCACTCTTGCGTCTGCACCAATCTGCAGGTTTAAGGAGCTGATCCCAAGGATCAGTCGGGAAAAGAACAGTCAACCTAGAGGCAGAGACACTCTTGGTTGACAATTCTTCCCAGTCTCCTCCTACATCCTTGCCTGCTACTGACTCTGAGCCTGTTGATGATGAAGCTCCTCCTATCCTCCTCCTGTTCCATGACATTTCTGACAATTCTTATGTGGATGAATCTGATGTTAAAGACCATGATGCATACGGGTATTCTGTTCTTGCCGTCCCTGAGACTATTGCTGTTCCCTACAAGCTACAATCTGGGAAGACTACAACTACCACCAAGCCCTTGTCTGAGGCCAAAGCAGTTGTCTCCTGCCCCTATCTTACTCAGGCAAAACGGTCCCCTGTATTAGTGGAACTATCAGAGGAAGCCGCTGAAGTTGCAGACGCTGTTTTCAAGAATGTATCTGTCTCATCCCCCTCCAAACTGTATATAAGGAGTTTCCAGGACTACAATGCATGATTGAGAAATGGGACAAGAAACTAGCTGAGGCACAGGATATCTTGGCTGTTCTTCCACCCTTTGGACGCACCACCACCCGAGTAGAGATATCTATCCCAAAGTTCAAGATCAAAGCCGTCTTAGATACTGGTTCTCCTGTCAATGTTGTTTCTTCTAAACTGGTGAAGAAACTTAAGCTGGCCCCTGATCTCAACTACCATCAATCCTATGGCACCGCTGGTCTCTCCATGACTTGCGCCATTGGTGCTTACTCTGCCTTACCAATGCAGTTTGGTAAACTCCTGTTGGCTGCGCCGGCTGTTGTTTTAAAAAATGAGAGCTATGACCTTTTGGTTGGTACCCAGTTCCTTTGGGAATATAACAGGATCATCAACCTAAAGGATGGTCATCTTTCTATCCTAGGGTACAAAGTCCCCCTGATCTTTGAGGAGCCAATCAAAGTTCCTGTTAAACGTTTGAAGACATGTACTCTGGAGTACCCCACTGGAGTTTTCACCCTAAAATACCAAACCCATTCCACCAACATGAAGTGTCCTCCCATGGCTTGTCCTGCAACTGAGGGAATCCCTCTCATGGCCACATCTGCTATCATCATCCCCCAGGCTCTCAGGCTATCATAGACTCCCAGATATCATATGAACTACCTGAAAGGACTTTCTTAGAGCTGTACTCCCCTCCTTTGCTGGGGCGTAACAAGCCTTACCTTTGTCCTGGAATTCTAGACGTCTCCCACAAGGATCCCGTTCAATTACTAGTTGCCAACCTTACCGCGCTTCCTATGACTGTATCCAGAGGACAGGTTGTTGGTTAAAGAAAGTTGTTAAATGCTCCTGAATTCTTGTCTCTTCACCCTTTTGGAATGTTTCAAGACTTTAACCTACCCAAAGACAAGCCTCAAGTCCTATCTCTGTTCACTGCCCAAGACTTCCCTCAGTTGTCCCCAGTTCAACAGAAAGAGGTGCTTGATTTACTAGACCAGTTCTCAGACATCTTTGCCAAAGATAGTACTGATTATGGGCTAGCCAAAGGTGTGATTCATCAGATTGACACAGGAGATTTCCCCCCTTTTGTGCCAAGCCATACCGCCGCAGCCAAGTGGAAGATGCGCAGGTTTCTAAGGAGCTCAAACAACTCTGGATGCTGGACTGCTAGCTCCCTCTCAAAGTCCCTGGGCTTCCCCCCTGCTCATTTTAAAGAAAAAGGATGGTGGACACCGGACTTTGATGGACTATTGAAGGTTGAATTCTCTAACCAAGAAAGATTCCTATCCCTTACCGCGCATTGATGACGCCCTTTGACGCCTTGGAGGTTCTAAGTTTTTCTCTGCCATGGATTTGGCGTCTGGCTACTGGCAAGTTGACCTATCTCCCAAAGACCGTCAGAATGCTGCACTCATTACATCAGAAGGATTTTTTGAACCTACCTGCATGCTGCAAGGGCTCTGTAATGCCCCGGCAACTTTCCAGAGGGCCATGGATTCTATCCTGCGTGATTTGAAGTTGTCGTGTGTCTTAGTCTACCTAGATGATATAAAAGTCTTCAGTGCAACTTTCACTGATCACCTAGCCCATCTTAAAGAGGTTTTCATAAAGATCCAAGAAGCTGGCCTCAAGTTAAAGCCCTCTAAGTGTGCTTTCTTCAAAGAGCGCAATGAATTCCTGGGCCATGAAGTAACCCAAACAGGAATTTGTCCAATGACCAAGAAGGTTGAAGCCATCAACAAAATGCTTCCGCCCACCAACCTCCAAGAAGTACAAGTCTTTCTGGGCATGATGGGTTACTATAGACAATTCTTCCCTGATTTTGCCAATACTAGTGAACCCCTGGTCCAACTATTGCGTAATGTCCCCTTTGAATGGACCGCCAGCTAACAACAAGCCTTCAAGACTCTAAAACAGAAAATCAAAGAAGCACCCATATTAGGTACCCTGATTACAATAAGGAATTCATCTTGTACACTGATGCTAATGACCTTGCTATTGGGGTTATCTTGGCTCAGCTTGACAATGAAGGTGTGGACTACCCTGTAGCTTATACTTCCTGTGTGCTGAATAAGCATGAAAAGAATTATAGCGTCACAGAGAAGGAATGCCTTGCTGTGCTGTATGCAGTCAAACAATTCTGCCACTATGTGTATGGTACCCATTTCACTGTTGTCACTGACCACGCTTCGCTCAAATGGTCACAACAGCTTAAGGAGCCTGAAGGACGCTTAGCCAGATGGGCTCTCCGCCTGCAAGGTTATGATTCCACTGTGCTCCATTGCCCCAGGATTCAACATCAGAACACTGATGGGTTGTCCCAAATGCCCATTCTTGCCCTACATCCTGCTGAGGCAGACTGCCTGTACGAGCTAATTGGCTACCCTTCTTCCTGGGAAAGTGAGACAGAAGAGGTTCAACTTTCCTTGTCCAAATTGTCTGAAGATACCCTCATATGCAGCAACCAACTCTTTAAGAAGGTGCGGGGTCAATACCTGCCATATGTGCGCCTCAGTCTTTGCCTCTCCTTGGTGTCACAAGCTCATAAAGAAACTGGCCATTGAGGCATTGCCAAGACCTTTGACTGGCTTCAGAAGATTACTTCTGGGAGAATCTTTGCCTGTTGATCCCAGATATCATAGCTAGTTGCCATGACTGCCAACTTTAGAGGCCCAGAGCTGCTTCCCATGAGTTCAAATTGTTCCCCCCTCAACATGCCTTTAACACTGTCAGCATTGATGCTGTAGGTCCTCTCCCCCGCTCACGCTCCGGATGCTGCTTTATCCTGATTGCCATTGACCACTTCAGCAAGTGGGTAGAAGCTCGCCCTACTAAAGACATCACTGCTAAGACTACTGCTGCCTTCCTGCTGCAGGATGTTTTCTACCGCCATGGCTGTCCTCAAGTGCTGTTATCAGACAAAAGAACCAACTTCAATGCCAAACTTGTAACCTCTGTTGTTGAAGCTCTAGGAACTCACCAGTCTTTCTCTGCCCCCTATAATCCTTCCACTAATGGAGCAGTTGAGCGTGCCAACTTGACACTAGTTTCTATCATGAGGAAACTCACCTACTCTGACGCTGCCAATTGGGATCTATACTTACCTGCTGCCCTCTTTTCCTATTGTCTGAGCAAGCATTGGGTCACAGGGTACTCCCCCTTTGCCATGTTGTATGGGCATGAAGCCACCACTCTGTTGCTCCTGGGGGTTCCCCTACTCTCCTCTGATAAGGCCATGAACCCTGACAACCGCATCAAAGACTTAGTCAACCGCATCATTGATATACAGGCCACTGCCTACACTTCCATCTATAAGACTAAGATTTTTGAGCTCTCTCCTGACAACACTGGGCGCTCCCCCTTGCCTGAGTTTGCTGTTGGTGACCATGTCCTATACTATCAACACTATGTGGTTGGGCGCGCACACAAACTAGACTCCCTGTGGATTGGTCCTTTAGAGGTGACTTTCAAGCAAGGATCTGAGTACACTGTAAAGCTCCTCTCCAGTGGTTGCCCTTTTGCTTGCGTACACGCCAAATTCCTCCGCAAGTATCACCCCCCAAAGGCCAATCTAGAGGGGGGCAATGTTGTGAATAACAGCATTCACCATGTTTTGATTTTGCCTTTGTTGGGCCATTTCAAAGACAAATCTCTTGCTTTTGCTTTTGACTCTCAAAATAAACTGGCTTCTGCTTCAGGAAATATGATTGTTCGGTTTCCTGACTCTGCAAAACTCACTTGCCCCACTCATGCTTGTGGCAAGTGATCCTACTGTCCTGGTAGTGTTTTGTGGTATTCCTAACCACTATATATTCCTTTTCATATTCACCAATAAAAATTAAGTTCTATTCACATTTTTGTCTTTGTGTCTTCTGTACCTCTGCGCCTCTCTCTAGCCACGCCTAGTAGAGATTATTCATCCAGGACCGCAAGGTAAACACTATTGCCTTCCCTGTCATCTAACCAAGACTTAGTACAAATCCAATCCTAAGGTTAGGATTCCCCGTTGTGTGTCTGTGCCGCGCCTCAGAACACAACACAGACCCTATCCAGGGATACTATAATTTTTTATAGACAACTCTTCAAGAAGGTTAACAATGCCTACCTACCTTATGTTTGCCCTAGTATGAGGATAGCTATCATCCTCCAAGCTCACATTGATACTGGCCATGGAGGTATAGCCAAGACTCATGACTGGTTGTGCAAAAACTTCTACTGGGAAAACATGTGCCTCTTGATCCCTGATGTCCTTGCCTCCTGCCATTCTTGTCAACTCCAACGTCCTCATCCGTCCCAACATCAGTTTCAACTCATCCCTTCAAAGCATGCCTTCCATACAGTGAGTATTGATGCTGTTGGGCCCTTCCCCTGTTCTAGGTTGGGATGTTGGTTTATTTTGGTTGCTATAGATCACTTTAGCAAATGGGTTGAAGCCAGAGCAACAAAAGATATAACGGCTAGGACCACAGCTACTTTCTTGTTGCAAGACATCTTCTATTGACATGGCTGCCCTCAAGTCCTGCTCTCAGACAATGGTACCAACTTTAATGCTCGCCTCATCACCTCTATTGTTGAAGCTATGGGGACTCATCAGTTGTTCTCTGCGCCATATAATCCCTCCACCAATGGAACTGTCAAACGTGCCAACTCCACCCTAGTATCCATTATGAGAAAACTCACGCTCTCTGACGCTGCCAACTGGGACTTGTTCCTCCCTGCCGCCCTCTTTTCCTACCGCCTTAGTAGACATTGGGTGACTGGTCAATCCGCTTTTGCCATGCTTTATGGACGTGAGGCCACTACCTCCTCAATCTTGGGACCTCCTCTGATTGAGTATGATATATCTGTAAATCCTGAGACCCACGTGAAAGACCTAACCAACTGTATCATTGATATCCACGCCACCACCTACTCCACTGCTTATAAGGTTAAGGCTTTGGAGCTCTCTCCATCCAATGCTTCTAGAGCCCCCCTCCCCAAATACCAGATAGGCAATCTAGTTCTCTACTACCAGAATTGTACAGGTGGTAGAGCCCACAAGCTGGATTCCCTCTGGGTTGGGCCCTGTGAGGTTACCTTCAAGAAGGGCTTTGAGTACACTGTAAAGCTACTATTGTCTGGCCGTCCCTTTCCCTGCGTCCACTCCAAATTCCTTTGCAAGTATCAACTCCCTCTGTCCAATCTTGAGGGGGGAGATGTCGTGAATTGCGCTATTAATGCTATTTTGATTTGCCCTTTGAATATTGATAGTTGCAAAGATTGATCTGGTTTTGCATTTGAGTTCAGAAATTCCTTGCCTTCCGCAAATGGGTCTGGTTCAATATCCACCCATTCCAGACTATTGTACCTGTCTGTGGTTGATCCTGGTATGACCTCATCCCAGCGTGACCCCCTCAGCCACTCTGTCTTCCTATTGAGTGATCTCTGTCCTTTGTCTACTATTTAAAGTAGAATCTTTATTCCTAATAAAGTTTAAGTTTATCCACATTTGTGTTGGCCTTTATAATCTTCAAGCTTTTCCTGTCCTTTTTGCCAAAAGGACTTTTACATCTTGTTTTCCAGGAAATTAAGGTATGTGCCCTTAATTTTGCCCTGAAGGCTAACCCAAGGCTATCTTCAAACCTCAAATCTTTTGTAATAAATATTTCCTGCCGTGTCCTCCAGGATGCTGTCCCCTGGAGCCAAACGCAACATTCTTAATGTTCAAAAAATTGTAGTTGAGGGCCTCCAGTTCAAGTCATTTGCCCTCTCTGCGCTGTCTGTCTGGGTCAACAGCCCTGAGATATATGCATATCTCAAGCCAGCCAAGCAAGCAAGAACTGAGGATACAGAATTGCCCACCCAACTGCTTGCGCCAAGAATGGCCAAGCCAGTCAAGACTGTGGTCAAAGAGGAAAAACGCAAAGGTAACCTAATAATCAAAACTAATAAAGATTTCAAAACACTTACTTTTTTTAGAAAACATAGACAGTGAAATCTACCAGGTCCTGTTCCCCTTTGTCCCTGCCACATTCTACACAAACTATGCCAATCATGTGACAAGGCAGCTGTTTCTGTCCCCCCTGTTTTGCGCAAGCTAGAGGACCGTGTACATGGTACCTTTCTGATATCCTGGGAGGTGTTAGCTGGGCTGACACATGGCAAGGGGAAATTCAATTGGGCAGTTACTGCCTACAAGGATGCCCAACTGGTCTGTCTGGACCCAGTATCCCTCAGTGGAGTTTACTGTGTAAACTCCATTGAGCTTGTTTGGGAAGTCCTGGTGACACTCCCATTCAAGGATATACCAGAGCTGGGCTGGGCCCATGCGGCTGCTTGCTTATGTTTCCTGGTGGAGCACACACTCTCTTACCTGCTTGAGAACTTTGGGCGTGCAGTAGGAAAATTAGCTATTGCAGATGGAAAAGCCGTAAAGAAGACCAAAATCCCCCTTGCCAGCTTTGGGCTGGCATGGAGTGCTAACAAGATGGGGATCCCTCTGGCTATGGATCTCACCTTTGATAAAACAAAAACATGAGAAGAAGATTAGTACCATGTTCAATAAGCTGTGTGAGTTTACTGAAGCCTTTGTTGGGCAAAGGCTTCACCTTGTGGTTTACTTGGGGTTCCTCTTTTACTTCAGGATGAGTGCAAACGTCAATGACCTAAATGGGGTCCTTCTCAGGATTGATGAAGCCAGGCTCTCCCTGGATGGGAAGAAGGTCCTCCCAGGTACAACTCAGTTGACCATGTGATCCAGGATGCCCTGGTCCTGGCTGGGATATACAGGTTTGTGGCCCAGCCTGAGAAGCTGCTGCTTCACTCCTACCTGACTGTACTCCCTTTTACCAGCCAGCGTTAATATTTTAATCAGAGTGTATCCACCATCTATAGTGTGACGGTGGAGGTTGGGCGCCACCTCCATTGCCAGGTGGGTACATACCAAAGAACCCATTACAGGCGCCCTTAAAACTCTCCTTTCCAATAAATATATTTACATGTTAGATTATTTTTATTTGTAATAATTTTTATAATTTTTATTTTAGCAAACAAGTTTTGCAAAATAAATCCTGGAGAAGGTTTTTATAAAAACATATTAATATATGTTTACAAAATATACCTCTAAGTTGTACATTAACCATTTAATTTTTTGTTGTCATTTTTATATTTATTTAATAAGAGTGATAAAAATATATTTTTGTAATCCAGTATCTGTCAGGAAACCAACCCTAATTGGCCAGATTGCTAGAGTTTGGGAACTGGCAGGTTGCAGACTGGGTGGGCAGGGCCCACCAAAGGATTAGTGCTAACTTAATGAGGTAGGACATTGACTTGCCCACCCACAACCACAGACTGGCGGCAGGGACAATAGTATCTATTACTCCCGTGAGAGTAATATATACAATTCCAAAGTCTTGTTGGTATGGTCCAGTGGGAGCTTGGCTGCAGAGACAGGCATTGGTTTGGGGGTGACAGGTGGCTCCATGTCCATTTGGTAGGCAGGAAGGAAGTATTATTTATCTCTGATCAGGTGGGGTTTGGTAACGTACCAAGGGCCTTCTTGGTTGCATCTGGTTAACTCTGTAGTTCTGGCCAAGGGATCCTGGGCTAGTATGTTTTCAGTGGTGTATTCCTTGTACTCAGGCTTCAAGAGATACTCTGTGAAATGGACAGGAACAAAAGAAGCCCCTGGTGGGCGGTATGTAGCTGGCAGGCTGGCAGGGGGGTCAGATGATCTTTGAGTTAACTGGCAGATGACAAGAATAAAATACAGCAATAATTGGGGAAACCAATATCTCATAACCTTTATTTAAAAATGACAATGGGGGTTGATCTTGGCCTGGCAGGTATTTATACCACACTGCCAGGATTCACTTCCTGGTTGGGTTTTCTGGACTTGGGCAGATTGGCATTGGGGGTCTCAGATGGCAGTGTTGCGCTTGTCATTGGCAGTTTGCCACTAGCTGCTTTGGGATGAGAAGACTTCAAATCCTTCTGTTTGTCAATTTGGGTATTGGGTGCCTCTTCAGGTTCAGTGCCTCCCCTGGGACTTTGGGGGGGTTGGAATAGCTCTCCTTGAAAAACTTGCGCATTTCACTGAGCAAACCGCCGGTGTAAGGTGTTGGCACCTCAGGGAAATTCTTGGCGTCTTGTATTGGCAGTTTTCTTGCAGAATCCTGTGGTACGACTAAGGGTTCAGGTCCTGGCGGGCTGGCAACAACTTTATCAATCAGTAGTGGGTTATAAGGGTTCCCAGCCCATGGTTCTGGTGGTCTGCAAAGGGTTTTGTCCAGGGTTTAACTCTGGTTCCATCTTTTGAGATTTAGGAGCATCCAAATTATCATTCCTGACAGTATCAAGTGTTTGGGATATCCTCAGATGCCATAATAAAAAATTAATATAAAATACATACATTACAAACCTTCATTGATGGTCCTGCTGAATGTGATTGTGCGCTTGGAAGCTTCTAAATATAAAATGATAATTAATAAATATTAAATTATAAATTAGAGAATATAAAAAAGTTGGGCATGCTAAGTCTTTAATTGATTGGATATTTGGCAAGGCAGGTGGGGATAAACAAATCAGTGTGGCCATAGAATTTGGCCACGGTCTTGGCTGGGAGGGTATGGATCCTGGCCTGCAGCAAATTAAACAGGTCCTTGGTCCCTGTTGGGCTTCTTGCTTGACACCTCACTTGAGCCACCCAAAGACTTCATCAATGGGATTTAGGAAGGGTGAATATGCAGGGAGGAAGAGAAGGCGCAAATTTGACATGGCCAATTACTGGGGGCCCACTGCAATGCTGGTGTCAATTGATGGAAATTTTTCAAGAATATCTGCCACCTTGTGGAGACCAACATTGTCCAACACAATTATGTTGGTGAATCCCAAGCTTGTGCGCCTCAGGTGCTCCTGGACCAGTTGTAGGAATGACAGAAAGGTATGGCTATTGTGAGAACCCAATATCCTTTGATAAAGCTCAACCCCCTTTGGTCAAGGAGAGCCACCATTGAATAGGCTGTGGTGCGGACTGCAGCACGCCAAGCCATCCCGTCATTTGAGCCTTTGGGGACATAGCCATAGGCATTGTGCATAGACAAGGTAAATGCTGATTTGTCAATATAGTAAAAGTTGACTGTCTCCTTGGCTTTGAGGGCAGTGTACGCCTCTGCATAGTTTTTCCAGGTCTTGATGTTGGTTGCACTGTTTCTATTATAGGGAGATACCCTGAGCTTTTTCCAGGAAAAGTGCATTCCCTTGAGTAGATGGTAGTAAAAGGAAATCAAGGCTCAACCCCAAAAGTAGATTTGACCATGGCCTGTATATTTGCCAGTTCAAGATGGCAATCCTGGGTTATCCACTGGCAGATTATCCATTTGTGCTCCTTGGTGAGCATGGTTGACACGCGCAAGGATTTCTCCGTGGCAAGGACTTAGCCAGTATTGATGAACTTGTTGAATGTCTTGGAAGTGTACTTGGGATCCACCCCAACAAGAGCTGCAGCCGCCTTGTAATCACCAGATTCCTGCATTAGCTTGAGCAGGATGATGTGTTTGATGTTGGGGATGCGCTTCTGGGTGGGCTTTTTAGCAGTGGGGATTGACTTGTTGGCATTGGGCACAACACAGGGCATGGGCACCTTGGTGTAAAACGCAGCAACTTTCTTCAACACTAACTGCCCCTCATCAGTTTGATAGAACTCGGGCTCCTTGTCATCTTCCTGATTTCCATCACTGACGTAGGGCTTGTAGCTAGTATCAAGTACAGGCTTCACCTTCTCCAGCATGGCTGACGGGACTGACTCTTGCCGGTACACAACGTCAAACACATACAAAGTAAGTTCTACCTCCTTGTTTCTAACTTTCTTTGTAGTGGTGACTTTGGTGGGCTTCTGGGTCAGCTTTGGGATCTGAGGGTTGATGCTCTGCACCCTAGCAGCTTGTGCTCCTTGAACGGGCTGTGTCAGTGAAGTGTCACTATCAAACTCTCCTCTCCTGTCTCCTTCCTGAGTAGGCACCTGGGTTGCACTAACTTTGTTCTTTGACCCATGGGGGCAACCGCAACCGCGGTGCACAACGGGTGTATTAGTACTCTGTTGTTGTGTTCCTTCCATTTTAAAATTTAATAAAATATTAAATAAATTTCAATTAAGTTACTCCCTAATTTTATTTTTTGCTTTTATCAGAATATGGATTAATTAGAGTTTTTCCCACCCAATATCCCAATTATAGATTTTTTTATTTCTTAATAAGTTGTTTTTGGTTTTACAATACCCATTTTAGAATACCTGGAATAATTTCCATCCTTTTTCCCAGATTTTACTGCCAAATTTAAACACCCAACACAATATTTTTAAAATTTATGTTTCAGATCTTGTGTCTTATTTTAGATACCTTGGTATCATTCATGATTACAATCCATTGCACACATTGTGTGAGTGATTTCGTTTATGTAGTGAGTTGCTATTGTGTTTTGTTTTTGGTTTTTGGTTTGTGTTTTGACACACCTTGCTTGAGTGTATTTTGTCACTAATTCACATAGTAAACATATGTACATCAAAAGTCAAATCACACCATTTTGTTTGTGAATCAATGTATTTTATATTGTATTTTGAATGGTTTTGCTTTGTGTGTAAGCCCTTTGTTGCTGTGTTGACTCATTTTGCCCATTAACGCCAATAAACCCTGTTAACAGAGTGTATATTTTAACCTGAGAGTTGGATTTTGTTTGAATCTGAAATCACTTTGTTTAAATCTGAGGTATTTTTGGTTGTTGCCATAGCTTTTAAAACTACTGCATTGGTGTATTTATTTGGCTAAATATTACCAGTGGTGTTGTACAGTCATAGTGCCACTCCTTTGTGGGCTTATGGCTTCCTGGTATATCATATTAATTATACTACTCCAAGATAAACATCATCTTATTCCTATTTCTTGACACTTCCGTTTGGACTGTTGTCTTTCTCAATTCCAAATACTGAACTATAATTGGTTTAGCTGTAACACATCTGGCTTCTGGAGGGGTTTTTTTCCAGCCTGGGACCATATATTCTTCTATTTCTGTGGGAAAACAATATCATCCAGGATGGCACTACCAATAGCATCCAAGTTGCAACCAGTTCAAGAGAGGTGCTGGGGAGATGAGAAAGAGGTGCCACATAACTGCCCCAGGGTTGGTAAGATGATTGAACCTGCTATATTCACACCTACAGACAAGCAGCAAAAGGGCCACCCTGGCAGTTACCACCAGAAGAACTTCTCCAGAAGCTGCCCCTGAGGAGGGGGAATGGTTTCATATGAGGATTTATTGCAACATGCAATTGGTAGAGGAACAATCCAGGTTTGACACCATGGTTGCCACTTGGCTAAAAAGCCAACCCAAGGTTTTTGCTTCTACATGAGACCGCTTTTAAAGCACAATCACACATCTATCACCAGGACCACATCCCTGATCTACACCTTTTACTATATAATTGAAACCAATATCCCAGATAAATTTAGCGTTCTCATCTAATCTTGCCGTCTTAATTTGCACTATTAATGATATTTCAATATGGCCCACAGATTGAGATACTTGCAAAGACCTAGTTGAATTTTCCTTTGATTTCAACAGTTGCCCACTTTTCATAAATGGGTTGACTGCTATGTCCATGAATTCTGTAAGGGTTAAATGGTGGTATGTAAGATGCAACAAAAAACGATGTGGATAAAATAAGCAAATTGTCAGTTGCTTCAACAACACTAAACCAAATTGGTAAGATGGGGTTACTAATTTTGCGCCTTTGTGAGTGTAGCAAATGGCAGACGTTAAGACCAAAATCAAAAACATTAATTGAAGAGGTAAATCAGAGGACAAAGCCAGGGGAACCAAAAGGTACAAAGTGGGCCAAGGCGCGGTTAAGGAATCAGCAGCAAACTGAAAGAGGGCAGCCGACATACTGTCAACCACTGGGGCCAAGAGGCCAAGGTACTCTAACATGAGGTTTTTTGGAGACTTGTTTTGTTTATTCTTCAGGGAAATATAGCTATCTAGAAACAAGTTTCTAGAGGGAAAATAGGGAAGTCTTAAGGGAATTCAGGATGGGTTGGGAGGAGATTCCGCGACTTCTGATTGGCTGGCAAGAATATTTTCAGCAGTTGGTGGTCCTGCCTTGGAATTTGAGTCAATGACGTCATAATTCAAAAAATTCCGGCAACCAGCGTGTCGAGCGCTGCCATCCCCAAATAGTGTATAACACGTAATTTTCTTGTCATAATTATTGGGGGAAAAATAAGGCAGGTCCAGATTTTTGAGGGCTATTTGGGCGACCCCAGCTTTGACCCATTTTTTGCCTATGACAACATTTAAGTTGACAATCTTTTTCAGGGATTTGACTGCAGTTCTTTGCTGATTTTGGGTTTTACTGTCAGGAAGCCAGTTGTAGGTAGAGGTATTGGGCGGCTTGGGGTGAGGTGCGGTTGAGCCGGCGGGTAGGGCCCACCATAGAATGGGTGCTAACTTGATAATATAAGATACAGATCACCCAAGTATGGACCAGGGTCCGGAGTTGGGGACCACAGAATCCACCAAACCGGTCAAAGTAATGTATAGTACTCCAAACAGTTGGGTAGAGGGGGTCTCGGCTGCGGCAGTAGGTTCCAGCAGGCGGTCTGGTCGTGGGGTTAAGGGAGGAGTCATAGGAATAAAGTACGCTGGTAGGTAGTTGTACTTGTCTTTGAACAATAAGAGCGGTATCTTGACCCTCTTTCCTTTGCGTCCTATGTACTCAGTACTTCTAGTCCTTGCCAAAGGGTTGGTAATGAGGATGGTCTCCAAGTCGTACTCTGAATAGGCCGGGTTGGGGAGTATTCAGTAAAATGCACAGGTCCAAAGGGGGCTCCTGGGGGACGGTATAATGCCTGGGGCAATTTGGCAGATTGGTCTTGGGGGAGTGCAGCGGCCTGGCGGTCTACTTGACTGGAATTAAGATGGAAGATCACTAAGACTAGATAGGGTAAGATTTGTTTGAACCAAAGGTTCATAAAACTTTATTATTGAAAATGACGATGGGGTCTTCACTGTACTGCCAGGGTTTTTATACCCTGGGACTTCACTTCTTTGATTTTTGCAGGGTTCAGATTTGCAGACAAGGCACTGGCGGGACATGGGTCTTGGCTTGGGGTCTCAAGGGCAGCAGATCCAGGTTGTGCCTGCTCTGGCAAATTGGAAAGGTGATGCTTCATTTTGCCGCCACTGTTCACTATGTCACCTGAGTAGTCCAATCGTACTACCCCTTCTGGGCAGGAGACTGGCAGTTGCTGGTGGTCATTGGCAAGGTTAAAAATAGGTTTTGTTTTAACCTCCTTAAGGCAAGCTGCAACCTCTGCATAGGTTTGGATCTTTGGTGGCTCAAGGTTAGCATCAATCTGGCAACCATTTGGGGAATTGTCCTCAGGAGACTGGCAGGCCTCAGAGTAACTTGCCAACTCTGGTTTGCAATTTAACAAGTGGGTAGTCTCCCGTCCACTTTGTGTGACTTGAGTAGTCTTTGGAGGGTCAGGGTTTGATTCCAGGGTTTCCAATGTTGGTTTCAAAACTCCAGTATTTGCGTTGGGCAGGTTAGCAGCGGGTCCTTCACCATTCTCTCTTAGCTAGGTTACATCTTCTTTGTAGATATGGGTCTTTATTGGCACCAGTTTGACGGCAGACTGGCAACTATTCAGGGAATTCTCTGTAGTAGGCTGGTGGATTACGGAGTAATTTACCGGTTTGAGTCTGTGATTTAATGGGTTGGTGGGTCCTGGACTGGTCTGGTCTGGAGGGTTTGATCCACCTTCTGGGAACTGGGGATCAACTCTTGGGTTTTCAATACAAGTATTGAAATGTCATTCATGACATTTACGAGGGCGTACTATCCCTTCCATTTGGTTTTCTACCGTAACAAATTCTGTACTGTATTGCCTTGGTTATTCTGATCCTGTTACAATTCCAAACTCAATCAGCCCCCTTGTCTATCAAGTAAACAATCCCTGCTCTAATTCTACTATAAAAGTAGAATTCTCTCTCTAAATAAAGACAAGTATATCCACATTTGTATTGGCCTTTATATTTTCAAGAGCTCCTTTCCTTTTGCTAAAGGAAATACTCTAATATTTTTTAAATAATTTAGGTATGTCCCCTTAATTTTGCCCTGAAGGCTAACCCAAGGCTAGCTTCAAACCCAACCCTTTTGTAATAAGGGTTTCCTGCTGTGTCCTCTTAGATGTTGTCCCCAGGAGCCAAACACAACAAAATGGTGCTCACTACAGGGGCTGCAAGCCCCTTGGTTACCCTGTTCCTGCGTGCATTCTCTGGTCCTTCCCCCTTTGTTTCTGAAGTACCCGAGCAACCTCAAAGTTGGTAGGTTCCACTAGGGTTGGGGTGGACCGCAATGGGACAAGATTGGATTTTGCCTGGTATTTCCAACAAAATGTGGATCTGATATACTTTTCTATTTAGAATCCGCATTTTTGGAATGCTGGGCAATTTCCTGTTTCTGTCCAGGGATGGTCCGCTGCAACCCTAGGTTCCGCCAAGGGATTCTGATCGAACACAAATTATCTACCTGAGATGGTCCGATTTCAGTAAGAGACGTAGCCTGGGATATTCTGCCAGGGCAGAGGGAAGATAAGATTTACGCCGCAGGCAGTATGCGGAGCTGGGGAAGGTATATCCCAACCCGCCGAGAAATCTGGGCTGGGTGATCAGGGGTTAAGCTTGCACTAGCGGGGTTGCCGCTGCGGGGGTTTAAATTAAAAATGCCCGTTCAAGCCGGGCTTCGAATCGAGAACCGGCGGAATTCGATTTTCCAAATCCCAACCTTTTCTTCCCTGGTATCCCGGCCAATCAGTTCCTTGCCGGAGATATCGTATAGCTATTATGTTTTGACTGCTCCCTTTAAACATTGCTTTAGAAATATAATAAAATATAGTTCCCTTAAGAAAAATATAGCTGATATGATTCTATGCGCCGATTGGCTGGCAGGTTGGGGAGGGTTGTGGTTAAAACCTGGGGGTGGGTGTCAGCATTCCTTCGTATCGCTCTGCAAATCGTTACTATGGGATGATGTATGGTGATAACCATCAGCTCTGCATAACCTGGAGTTGGAGCTGGTTGAGATAATCTAAGCTAACCGTCACGAGCCTGAAGGGTGTGCTCTGGGGCAGATTTCCGACCACCTTGGCGTCATAGTTCGGTGTGATGGAATGCATACACTTTGTTCCCCTACAGTGAGTGGAATGGGGAGAACTCAATTTTCACCCCTCTTCTCCAGAACCTGGCTTGGGGAAGGTGCACGTGGACTGATTGTTGGGTGTAGTGCACATGCGACCAACAAATATCGGCACTTGAAATATTTGAAACCTGATCATCTGGATTTTATAGATTGGTTGATGCAATAATCATTTAACTTACTGGGGCCAAGGGATAATTACATGTTAGTTAAGCTGAGTAGCCGATCATGGTTAGGGCTGCTTCGGCTAGCTTCCGGCTTGTGACCGGCACCGCCAGCCTGGTTTTTATAATATTACACTATTAAAGAAACTTTTAACCAGGGTACCAGAGCTGGGCCGAAGCGGTATAATCATGAATAGTTTTTATTTTCGAGCTGGGCTGCTTCGGCCAGTTTTTGGTTCGAGGTCATCCCGGTCAAATATTTACTTTAAAAAGTTTAAATATTAAGTATTTCCGTCTTGTCAAGTGCGGCCCATGGCCGGAAGCTAGCCGAAGCATCCCTATTTTCGAGGCTCATAGCCGATCGGTTACGGTCACTTTAATATACTCGGCGAATTACATGTGACCTTTAAAGCGGATATTGAACCGCTAAAAGAAACAAGAAACTTCTATTGAGAAGGGATGGGCATGAACGGTAGTGATGGGTGAAATTGTCGTACCATGGAAAGAACATAACTTGGCAGTTTATGCTGCTACTTTTATTGTTCATATGAAGTTTAAGGTCGGCGTCTGCACCACTCTTTTTAAGCATTGTGTATCAAATACTAGTGGGTTTCTTGCTTTAATGGGTCACGGGTTCGGATTGAGCCGACCCTTGTCAACCGGACCCGGCCCGAGTGGTTGGCAAGGAAAAAATGATTTGCGCAAGGGGGCTGCCCCCAACTTAAATTCAGGAAGTTAAGCTTGATTCGGCTGGGATTCAAATTTAAGTTCCACCACTTACTAGCATCAAAAGTTGCCTCCTGGGAGTGATTTCCTTTAATGTACTCATGCCTATTTCCCAAACCCCCACCAAATATTGCAATTTTGTGAAGAAGCATCATTACAAGGGATTGCGCCAAACTGTAATCTAACTCCCTATCCCTGCTGAGATCGACAGTTCCAGTTTTAAATTCACACCAAGTTTCATGTCAACCTTGATAATGAGATTGCGCAATGTCAATAGTTTTTAGTCGATCCGATAAACCCCTTGATCCGATTGTTGCATGACTCATCCGAGATCATTAAAGACAACACAAACCATTGGCTAAGCCTTATCGCTACCAGAAGATCTTACTCGCATCGATTCCGATCTCTCCCGACCTCTCCCTGGACCAATCAAATGTCCTGAACCAGAACCTGGTGTATACCCAAAGCAAACACCTCTCACCCACGAAATCAACTCCAGAAGTTTGGTTCAGTCGATTGGACCAAAATGAAGCCAATAACAAAATCAATTTAGTAATTTCTCACCAATCAACAGATAAGTGGTGAAGTCAGAGTTGTATGGCGGGGAAATTAATCCAAGGCAACAATCAATTAACAGCAAGGCCTAGTAAACTAGTATTTTAATGTAGCTGATCGAGCAAACCTACTTTGATATGGCAAAGTGGGATTTTATTGACCCTGGATAAGGTGCGATTATATGAAATACAGGAACAAAAAATCAAGTCAGGGATGGTGGGTTAGTTGATTTAAATAGGTGATTAGTCGTCATAGTAGCAGAGGCTTTCGGAACTAAGCCTTTGACGTTCATAAATTTCCATCATATGACGGCGTTCCTCAAATGTTGTGTAGTCTGTCCCATCAAACAGATGTTGCAATTCCGGCCTCAGAGAAGCCTGTATGAATGGGTGACTTAATATTTTTCCCGATGTTGGCCGCTCCCCAGGAGTGGTTTGCAACATCAAACTTAATAATTCAGCTGCCTGATAAACTATCAAAGGAGCATCAACCCCGGCATGCTGCCCGTATGAGTAAACTGATCCGGTAGGATGCAGAAGCCCATCACCATTTCCACGAGCAACAAAGGAGTCGAGTTTAGCTATTATCCCTTCGGTTGTGGTAGACCGAACCATACTTCCGCCAAGATATTGTAGGTCGCACCCCGTGATATAAGGCTGTAGCATACATCCCAAAATTACTCCTGCGCCGAAAACGTCCACTTTGGGTGTAGGCTTAAAGTTGGGTTCGAACACTTCAGGGGCGATATAACCTGAATTATTAGAATTTTTCTAAAACTTTAAATTACCTGGAGTACCACAAGAGCGACAGTTAGTATCGTCATTGAGCAGTGTAGAAAGCCCAAAATCAATCAAGACAAGATTATTGTCATCATCCGCCATCAGGTTGGAAAGGGTAACATCCATGTGTACAATATTGCGGTTGTGGATGCCGTGAAGAGCCTGGATTTGTTAGCTTATATGGAATAGTCAACGTTACCTTAGCCAACTGCCCAGCATACTTGGAGACGTCGATCAGGTCAAGCTTTAAAAGATTCAACCGACGGAGGACGGGAAGAACTAGAACGGAACGCTTCTTGTCATCCTCAAACGTATCTAGCAGCTGAATCACGTTGGAGAGACCTTCCACTTTTCGGAGGAAACTCGTCTCGCGCTCTGCATCAACGGGGTTGATTACAGTCTTGAAGGCAAGAGGAGTAAAGTCACTCGAGCGAACCCCAAACTCGATCTTGGACATGCCAGTCTAAAAAATTAGTAACCCGGTAATTGGGGTATGCTACCTCCAGCGAAGGGATAGTTTCATTGATTAGATAGAAGGGCCTGGTATTGGAAATACGTCTCTCGCAGGGGGCAATATAGGCTTCGGACTCAGGAAGCTCAGCTTTGGAGGGGGATGAGCTAAGAATAATTCCTTCATCTACAAAATTAGTAGCTGTTGAGGCTTGAGCAGTTACCTTCGGAAGAATCGGTGAAAGGCATGGCTTGGATTGAAAACGAAGGAAATCTCTTGTGGCTCCTTCGACTCCTCGTGGTAAAAGTGATCTCGGGTGACTGCAGGACAGATGTAGAGGGCTGGCGAGAAGCAATTGTGCGTGACCTGAAGCTGTTTCTCTGTTTAAACATCCTAGGTATGTAATGACTAGCGTTCGTTAAGAAATCCATGGACGTTGGTAACTATTTATGAGCCGTGACAAGTAAAGGTGACGATATACAAGTTTGTTTGGATAGAGAAGGAAGATTCCACACAATCACCCCCATTTAAGACGACTTGGAGTTGACATGAATGGCTTGAAATTATCCTGCATGTTTGATTTTCACAGGGAGCCTTGTCCCCTGAAAAGCTTCAAAGGCCAATTGCGATGCGGCGGGGGGAAATACCACCAGCCAATCAGATCCACGGTACTTGCTTAGTAGCGCCAGCTCTCAGTACGCACACAGGTTGTTACATGCACCAGGAAAATGACTATTTCTGATCACTCTATAGTCACTCTCTTGAGCGGATGAGGTGAATTTCCAGGAGTCGAGATCACTTGGAACGCTTCAAGAGAAATGGGGAAGCCAATCAACTGCGTTATCCTGAAATCAACCTAAAAAGGGAAGTTGAAGTGAGAGCAGCTCGCATGGCAATCAAACCTTGCCTTATCATTAAGGCACGAGACCTGCAGGCATCAGGTGCACACCTTGGGCTCTCTGATAAGCTATCCTCCAACCGCCCAATCAGACCCCATCGGAACCACATAGGCTCAAATTAACCCGCCCTTATTTGCATCGGCGTATATAATTATACCATAAAAGTATGTCGTTATGAATTCCCCGTTTCGCCGGCGGGAAAACCCATCCAATAGACATTTACAGGCATTCTTCTCGATCTTGTCAATAGACAAAAGCTTCTCCACTCACATGAACCCCCTATTCTACTGAAAAGAACCGACACGTTAAAGTTAACCCTTTCAAAGATCCAAACCCACCCGCCTACACAAGCTAAAGGGAACCTATAGACGCTATTTAAATGAAAAGGTTCTTCATCATAGATACCAGTGGCCCTTTATATAAAATAACCATCCTATCAAATGAAAAGGCAATATATATCCATATTAGAAAACTTTAAACTAACCCATTTCTAGTGTCAAGTATATACTTCTTAGAAGTATAATAAATGAGATAAAGGAGGAAGTTAAGAAGAGCATGTTACTTTATTTGATATGAGTTTGGAGTATAATATAGTATCATGAGAAGCCACATACCGTCCATGTACATCATGGCAGTCATGAGGCTTGTCCAAGTAATGTTTCATTTATGTCACGGTAAATTCCATACTGCGGGGATTATTCAGCCAAGTAGGAAGGCTCAAAAAATTGGAAACCCTTTAACAAGATTGACTGATTTAAGTCCATTAAATCAAATGGTTGATCAAAAATGGGTTACAACTGCTCCAGTTTGCCAGTTGAATCTGATTCCCCCTGTAAGCTGACATTGATAAATTGACGTAATTTGAGGGTCACCTGATATGATCTTATTTATGAGCATGGTCATCAGAAGTTGGTCACTCAAGGGTTCTTTGAAAACTTGTTGCAACTGAACCAATGAGGATTCAGTATTTAAATTGGGGGAGACAACAGTCCAATAGAAAGGACAGGGATAATAATAATAAGGTATTGTTTATTATAGAATACTATGATTAATATACTATATGGGAAAGCCACCGGGCCACAAGGGGGTGGCATGGTGGTATGTTTCATGTAGGGTCTGAAGCCAAGGAATAACTCGTGCGGGATCAGCAAGTTGAATTGGTAGTGCTCCTAATTAGGAGAAAGTGCCCGCAGTTTGACATTGCCATCAGATTGGTTCATGGTATTAGACACATCAAGGGGTGGCTCATCAAGCGCCCCCTGTGTATTGTAAGATAGGTTGGCAGGCCAGTCTGGAAACTTGTTTGCAACATTCTCCTGATGATTCTCACCAGAAGGAGTCCCTGGCAAACAGTTGGTTCAAACACCCCTCAGGTCACTGGGGAAGAAAGTTCCAGTACAGCCGTTGTCAGGGACCCACTCTCGGGCGGCCGGCCCGCCGGTTTCGGAGGTAACTTGGGCCGGGTTTTTTGCGGGCAGGGCCCACCACAAGAGAGGGGCTAACTTTAAGAGGTAAGAAGCAGACTTTTCTAACCAAGACCACGGGCCGGCGGCCGGTACAATGGTGTCCACCACCCCAGTGAGGGTGATGTACACTATACCAAAAAGCTTGCTGGTATGGTCGGTTGGCAGGTTGGGGGAAGAGGCTGGCATTGGTTTTGGTGTTACAGGTGGCTCCATATAAACGTTGTAGGCCGGGAGGTAGTTGAATTTTCCTCTAAATAACTTGGGGGTAGAGAATATCCACGGGCCTTGGCGGTTGTATCTGACAGCAGATTGGATGTGGGCTAATGGGCCAAGTTCAATGATTTTCTCTGGTGTGTAATCCTTATATTTGGGCTTTAATGGGTAATCAGTAAAATGAACGGGCCCAAAAAGAGCACCAGGTGGACAGAAAACTGCAGGCGAAGGGGCAGGAGGGCCAGGGGATCTTGAACTTAACTTATAGACGGCAAATACAAAATATGGTAATAGTTGTATGAGCCAAAGTAACATAACCTTTATTCAAAAATGGCAATAAGTTTGGAGCACAGGGTCCTTTGGTCTATATAGCACCCCACCTCCAAACTTAACATTTTCCATGGGTTCATTAAGGCATTGGGGAAAGCTGGGCCGGGGGAATTGGGTACTTGGGTCTGAAAGCAGCAAAATGGCGCTTGGCCCGGGAGTTCTTTCATTGGTCAAAAATCTCAATTTGGCTACCTGATTGTCTTGCTTTAGCGTCATGGTCATGAGGCCGGGCCATGGGCCTGTGCCTCTTTCCTGGGTAGGCTCCTGATTGGTTGCTTGAGAGGACTTCAAACTCATGAAGCTTACATAGGCGCCATCTCTGCCTTCATTAGGCAATTTGAGAGGCTCCTCTTTAGGCGCCACTATGGTTGGGCTGGTGTTGGTATTCTGGCTTTGGGAATTCACAGGAGCCTCAGCTTGCAGGGGTTTGATCCCCAAAAAACACAGGCGGGCGGCCCAGCAGTCCATAGGCCTGGCGGTCCGTAGGGATCCAGGGCCAGGGTTCAAATCCCGCTCCTGGGCCTGGGTTTCCAGAGGGGAAGAATTGTCAATCTTGACAACTGTTCCACAACTCTACCCCCACCCGCAGAACCTTCCTTGGTTAGACCAAAGGCCTCCTTCTATCTGTTGACCTACCTGGTTGGATACTATATACTTGGAAGATTCAGTTTGATGATGGGACGGTTTGCATTTGTAGGACACTTTGGTCACCTTGCTATGATTAAGGTTCCTATTGGTTCAGTTATTGCAGGGCTCAACCTAGGGGCTTTGGCTCACAAGATTGGGGGCTTGGTCCCTCTCAATTGGGTCCCTGACAAAACTATAGAAGCAGGCAAGCAAGCAAGTTTATTCCTCCCCCTTTTTACCCTTCTTCATTTTGGCCCCTTCCAGGAGGGCAGTGACAGTAAGCTCAAGCTGCTTCTTGATCTCAGAGGCCATGTACTTGTGCTTGACTGCACCCTGGATGGCCTCTGTGAAGAGTGAGGACTTGGTGGTGGGCTTGGTGGGGGGAGGTGGTTGGCCAGATCTCTGAGCTTGGAGATAGAGATTTCTTGCTCATGTTGGAGAAGGGAGAAGAACTTGTTGAACTTCAGGTGCAGCCCAAATTTAGCCTTAAGATGCTTGTGGTAAGCCTCAATCACTGAAGTTGTCTTCAGCTTGCCATTAATGGGAGCCTGGTACACTTTCACATAGCCTTGGCTCCAGCCTTAACATGCCTCTTAGGGACAAACTTCCCAATCCACTGGGGCCCAAATTATACCAAGTAAAGGTCTAAACTCCATATGCTTCAGTATGTAGGGATCCTATGAGAGAACCTCAAACCCCTGCACAGTGTGCTCTGGCTTTAAAAAGCTTTGGCACTGAATTGTGCCAGCACAAATTTGCAGGGATCTGAAATATCCCTGTAGCGCAACCTACTAAGCTCAGAATTGTCAGGAATATTCCTGACATTAACTCTTTAGAAAACAGCATTCTTGTTGCAATGGGACCCACAGTCCAAGATAAAAAATGGCAGCAGTTCCCCTAATTGGGAAAACTATTGCAAAATGGGAAGGGCGCCAAAAAGAAATTAAAAAATCTTTTAATTCTACGCTGGGCTTTTATAGCCAGCCAGTCACCACCCGCCAGCCACCTAGCCAGCCCCTGCCCACTCCCACCAGCCAGCCTGCCGGCGGGGGACAGCGCAACCCTCACAGTGGGACCAACCAACCCTTTTGGATGGGGAATTGCCAAATTGGGAATCCCAAAAAAAGGCAATTTTCTCAACCCCAAAAGGAGGAGAAACTGCTGCCCAAATTTGGAATCTACCAAATTTGGAAGGGGCTGACAAGCTGCCCAGCACAACCATTCCTGCATTAACTGCAGAAGTCAAATCTGGATGCATGAAAGCACCCAATGATACACTAAATCAATGCAAGCCCAGAAGTAATAATCCATTGCCTGCACACCACTTCCAATTCCACTCCCAAAAGGGAATTCCAGACAACACCAAGTGTTTGGGGTTCCCTGTCCATTGTTTTGCACTATGCATGCCCCACCAAGGATGATAGTATATAATAAAGATCAATCACTTGATGGTAGCTTGTGCTATCATTGAGTGAAATTACCCCTCAATAGTATCACATAAATCAATTTAAAGACTTTAATCTACAAGAAGTTAAAAAAGGACACTAAGCTTTGTCTGCCCTTTCCCAGGACCAGAAGATGGATCATTTAATCTTCTTAGCTGCCCTCACAGCATGCCTAGGGATCAGGGCCACCAATATAATCAATATCATGGGCCATTAAACAATCCATTTGCAATTACTACTACCAGGAGCCGGCCCAGATCAACTTCTCTGAGCGGTACTCCTGGCCCATGCTGGTATTACCCCATTCCACCCTGTCTGTAGCCATATACACCTATATATACTACGTACTTGGGTATTTTGCTGGTAATCTCTGATGCTATAATGTACCCACCAAAGTCCTTCAATTGATGATGCCAGTCTATCCAATTGTGCCAGAACTCACCAGTTTCCAAGCCGCCAACTTGGTCCCTTACTTTGCTAAAGTACTTCACCAATTGTTGGGTCTTTACAAGCATTGGCCTGCACATTGCAAGCAACTGCTTGGCGGTAGTGGAAGTGGCACCCCTGCACTTTGCTGCCCAACAGCTGTGTGTATGCATTGAGCTGAGCTGGCTCAAAGTCTATGATGCATATGCATGGGCCAGGAGAACAAAGCCTTACCTTTTCCTCCCTGTCCAGGGTGGCCTGGTCCTTGTCAGCATCAGGAGGGTTGGTAAAGGTGTGTGGAGGCTTCTTGGCATTGTTGGTGGGGAAAGGAGGGCAAGTGCTTAGCAGAGGATGGAAAAGACGCAGGTATAGATGGCCTTGGTGGCCCTGGGAAGAAAGCAAGCAGAATTGCCCTGATGTTGATCTGGGCATGGACTATCCAGATCTGGTAGAACATCTGGGGGCAGGTGGTGAAGGTACCATCAACTAGCCAGGTTGACGCCCTTTTCACTCCATCAGGCTCTGCTGAGTTGATTAGCAGATGATGCAGTCCTTGACTCCTGGTCTGTCATTGTGGAGGCGCAAGCGGCCCCCACTTGGGAGCTGCTTGAGATGGTGAGTGAGCTTAAGCTAAGAGAGAACATTGGAAGCCTTGGGAGGAGGGGGATTGGAAGTGATTCTCTTGTTGCTGATGAACTTAAAAAGTTGCTCCTGGGTGGGCACAAACTTAAGATTGTTGGTCTGCAGGTGTTGAAGGGCCTTGATGGCCAGATCTGAAGTGCGGAGGTTGGCAGAGGTGGGGATCACTTGGACAAGGTATCACTTTAGAATCTGAGTGATCAGGTGGTCAGGAAGCTCACACAGGTGGCCCTTATTGGCAGCCACCCTTTCCCAGTCCTTGGTGTTCCAGCAGACCCCACAAGACTTACCCTTACAAGCAGAGTGCTTGCTCTTGGACAGCCAACTTTGATTATTGCAGTTGAAGATGGGGTTATCAGCAAGGTGCCCAGGGCCACCCTTCACTGGCAGGATAGGGAAACGGCCCAGGAAGGGCGGGGAAGCTTTGAACTCCCCATACAAACTTCAGAGGTTGGGATGGCCAGTGGCCGTGAACTCCTTTGGATAGTCCTCCAGCTCCTCCTGACAATCAGAAGAAGGGAGGGGAGAAGAGCTATTGGGAGGGGAGGGGTTCATTGAGGCCTGCTTGGAGATCCTCTTCCCCTTGCCAGAAGGAGAGGTAGGCTCCTTGACAGCTTTCCCTTCTTAGTGCAGTGCTGCTTGGTGGGCTCTGAGCCAGTCTTGGACTGATAAGAGAATGATCTATAAGATCAGCATTGGTTTTATTGGGTGATGAGTGGTGAGGGGAAGATGAGGATGGAGGGGGATGGGTTTAGAGGAGAGGGATTATTGGCCTTGACAGACTTCCTGGTACAATTGGTGGTGAGAGCAGGGAAATTGGAGCCCTTGAAGGCTTGGCCCTTGAGCTGCTTAGTGTTCTTGTTAGATCTGGGCTAAAAAAGTCTAGTATTGTAAATAAAAAATACGGAAGATATAAACAACATAAAAAGATAAAGAAAAGTAAAAGATAAGTAAAAGGCATACATAGAAAGTGTTATTTGGAAAGAAAGAGTATAAAAAAGTAAAGAAAAGCAAAATAGAAACACAGAGTATAGATCTAAAGGGCAAAACATAGAAAATAAGTGATATTTGACACAGCCTCAAAGAGGTTAAGTCTAGCATAACATCTTAGGGCAAACCCAATAGAAAAGATATTTATAAATAAAATAAGATGAATAAAGTTATATAGGGAGCAGTAGGGAGGGTAATAGGACATATGTGCAAAAAGATAAGGTACCATGTGGGGTTCTTTTATTCAGGGTTAACCACCCCAAAATGATTAAAATGCCCAGTTTGGCCCGCTTGACAGCTGAAAAGACCCAGATTCTTGCTGCTGAGTGAAAAATAAGCTGAATTCTCACTGTCAAGTTTCTCTGAGTCAAGCTAAAATCAAAATTACTATGCTTTTCACATATAAAACTTGCATGATTTGAAACCAGATTTGGAAGTTAACCCAAAATCTAGGCAGTTTCATAAGCCCTAAAATAAAAAACCCTGAGTTAAATAAGTGATAAGGAGCGCCTTTTGGGGAAGCTTCAAATATAAAAGTAGGAAGATAAGAAGTATATTTTATTGAATGATACTTTAGACTTATATAGATTTAGCTGTGTCAGGGATATTAGTTGGATCAAACCCAGGGGTTAGTCATGTGCTGGATGGGTTTGAGTTGCTGGATACCTGGACAGTCATGTGATATTGGTTTGTTGCCATTTCTGGTATGTCAAATAGTATATTAGAAAGGCACCAAATCGGGCAATGACTGGATGTTAGGTGTGATGGCAATAGCCAGAGTACTTGTACATCCAGACCCTTGACACCCCCCTTAAGGGGTTACTCGGGTACATCAGGAGGGGGCTTTGTCTTGACGGATGCTGTCTGATGTTCCTGGAGTTGTTTACTGGTGGGCACCAACTTGGTCAAGTGTTCTCCTTTGCTAGGGCGGAGGCAAGATGTGTGATACTTTTTGGTCATGGGCTCTTTGGCACCCTGGAACTTAACCAGGTAGGTGTTCCTGTCTGGTTGGTATCTGATGATTCTTTCTGGTCCTCTGTGTACTGATTCTAGCTTCTTTCTGTTCCCAGCTAGGACCTAGACGGGGGAGTTGATGGGGAGTGGGTCCTCTGTTGAGGTTACTTTTGGGTTTTGAGTCTTTTTGTTTCTGCCAGTTTGGCTTTGAGGCGTATGTGTTGTAGAGCTGGTTTCTGTTCTACTGTGGGAGGTTTCCCCAGGAGGATCTTCACATACAGTTGATTGTTGCAGGTGACTATTTCTGGCTTGTACCTGCATGTTAGTTCAAACGGTGAGTATCCTGTCCCTTGATTGGTAAAAACCCGGGATACTAGTAATGCATGTTTCACATATAGCGGCCATGTGTCTTTGGCTTTGCCATCCATTATTTTCTCCAGGGTTCTGATAAGGCTGCCGTTCAGGTTTTCAACTCTGCTGTTGGCCTGTAGCCTGTAGGGCGAGGTTGTGGAGTGCTTAATGTTCTTTGTTTTTAGATTGTTGTTTACTATGTGGCCTGTTAGCTCTTTTGCTCCATCTGTTATGATGTAGTCTGGAGTGTTGTAGTCCACTATGATTGCTTTATTGATGAATCAATTTATTGTTTCTGCCTTGTGATCTTTTGTTTCCCAGCAGATGGGCCAACATGTGGCAAAGTCAATGGCTACAATTAGGAAACGTTGATTCATTTTGGTTTCTGGGAAGGGCCCTATTACATCCAGTCCCCAAGCCTTAAATGGTTCAGGGTCAGGTACTGGGTTGACTGTTTGCTGTGGCACCTTGGTGCTGGCGTATTTTTCACACACTGTGCACTTCTTTAGAACATCAATTATGTCTTGCTTTAGATTGGGCCACCATACTATCTATTTTAATATGAGATAAAGGTTGTTAGCCTTTGTGTGTCCTAGCAGACAGTGGTGTCTTAGTATAGTGTTGACTCTTTGTGCAAGTGGAATGTATGGAATGTGTTTATCTTTGATGATTTGGTATACTGTGCCATTTGATACGTGGAAATGTTTTTCATTCCTTACTAGCGTATCATGGGTTAGTTGGTGTGTGGAGGGATCCTTTCCTTTTGTTGTGTACTCAGTGCTGTATAGGTTGGGCCAGTCAGGGTCCAGGTGGTCAGGGTGATCCTCTCTTGGCTGGCATAGCCTAGAGAGAGCATCAGCTGTGACCAGCTCTGCCCCCTTTTTGTATTGGATGTCCAGGTTAAGCTGTTCCAGCAAGGACATCTATTTGGCTTGGCGCCATGCGAGTGCATTCTGAGTTTTGAAATAGATTAAGGATCTGTGGTCAGTTAGCACTTGGACGTTTAAGTGTCCTTTGAGATAACATCTCCATTTCTTGTATGCGCAATATATTGCTAGCAATTCTTTATTGTGTATTGAGTACCTTTGCTCAGTGTTTGTTAGTTTTCTGCTTTTGTAACATACTGACAGGAAATCTTGCTACCCTTGCTGGCAGATGCGTAGGACTGCGCCAATGGCGGTGTCACTAGTGTCTGACTCAAGCTTGTAGCACCCATTGTTATTAGGGTATTGCAAGATTGGTGCTTCAATCAAAGCTTGTTTTAATAACTGGAAATTCTTGTCGCATTCTGGAGTCAAGATGAATTTATTTTTGGCATTACCCTTGGTTAAGTCATTGATTGGTGCGGTGAGCTTTCTGCAGTCTTAGATGCTTTCTTGGTATGGTAGCTTACCTAAGGAAATACATCAAACTTGTTTTATGGAGGTGGGGCGTTGCATGTTATTTATGGCTTTTATTTTATCTGGGTCTGCTTTGATGCCACCGTCAGAGACAATGTGGCCCAAGAACAGGAGTTTCTTTTCCATAAATTGGCACTTACTAGGCTTCACATATAGTTTGTGCTTTGCAAGTCAATCAAGTGTCTTGCCAACATGTGTGAGGTGTTCCTCTTTTGTTTTTGAAAATATGATGATGTTGTCAAGGTAGCATAATGTGTTCAAGAGTCCGTTTAGCGCCTGGTTCATCATGGTGACAAATGTTGCTGGGGCGTTTGTTATGCCAAAATTCATTACTTTACATTCAAACAACCCAAATTGCGTGCACAACACGGTCTTTGGTATGTCTTTCTCTTTAACTTCAACTTGATTGTAACCAGATGTGAGGTCAATTTTTGAGAAATTTTTTGCTCCAGAGAGCCTTGCAAATAGGTCTTCTATGAGGGGAAGTGGGTATTTATTTTTTACTGTACTTGTGTTTAGTGCTCTGTAGTCAGTAACTAAGCAGAGAGATCCTTCTTTCTTCTTTACAAAGAAAACTGCTGCCCCATGGGGATTCAGACGGACAAATGAATCCTTTGGCTAGATTTTCCTTGATGTGGGCTTTAAGTGTTTGGGTCTCCATGGGGGAGAGTCTGTAGAGGGGTGCAGGTTTGTGCATGGCTTTGCATAAGTCAATGCCATGTTTGACCTCTCGTTTGGGGGGTAACTCTGTGAGTTCTTCCTTGAATACATGAGCGTATTCATTTAGGAGTGCCACAAGTTCTGGGCATTGGATCTTTTGTGTTTGTAAATTATTAAATTTGGTGTACCTCATTATGTGGAGGATACTGTCTTTGGTTAGATGTTCAAATTCATCTTGATTTATGACTTGGACAAATACTGTGTCTCTTAGGATGAGATGGTTGGGTTCTTTGAGAATGTTGAAATTGACTCCATTGTGTTTTATTGTCATGGTTTTTGTTTTCCAACATAGGCTGGGATTCACTCAGGTGAACCAGTCCATGCCTGCTACAATGTCATAGTTTATGTTGTTCATGACAAATCCTTTGATGGACGTTTGTATGCCTTGGAGGTCAATTCTGAAGGGAGTTGTTTTGCCTTCAAGTAGAACTTTTGATTTGTCTGCCATTTTGGCGTATTTGAAGTTGGATTTGACAACTGGTACTTTGTACTTGGTTACAAAAGGTTTGCTAACCATAGTGTGTTGTGCACCAGATTCAAATAGAATTTTATGTGTATGCAATTTGTAAGTGCATGGGTAGACAAGAAGTTGTGAGTGATCTTTAATTTTTATGTTCATAAAAATGGAGGATTGCGGGACACGGGGGATGCGAGCAGCAAAGTTTGTGCCTCAGTACTTCTTCTTGTTGTGTTGGGGGGAGACAGGGGCATTTAAGCCTGTTCCCCCTCCTCTTTTCCCTGTTCCTCTGTTTCAAGACCTTTGAGTTCAGAGAATGTGGGGTCAGATTCATAGCAGGTTACTACTTCAGCGTTGTTAGCTTTGGCGGTGTCCTCTTTCTTGGGAGGGGAGCGGTTTGCACTTTGGCAACAATTTCCATTGTTACAATTAGATTTGCCGTTGTTATGGTTGGTGTTCTGGCGTTTATTGCCATTGGCGTTTTCTCTGCCATTGCCGTTTGAGGAGCGGTTGCCGTTGCGTGCAGCATATTCCATGTTTGCGCGTTTTTCAGTGCGCTTGGCTTCAGCAATGAGCGCAGGCATAGAGGTATTAGCCTCTGGGTGGATGAGGGCAGCAACAGAGGGTTTTATTCTGTTGATGTATGAGGCTCTAGTGTGTACGTTGTCAGCTTGTGCTGAGTTTTGGATTTTACGGCATATTTCTTTGAATTTGTTGGCGTAAGCTGCAACAGTGGTCTTCTGGGGAAGATCACTGAGCTGTATTGTAATGTCTTGGAGAGATTCTCTGAGAGAGGGGGGCTAAACTAACTAAGTTTGGCTCCCATCCCGGTGAAACAAACCACCAGGATGCCATCCAGTGAAGAACTGGGATGGCCGCTCGGAGGGGGGACCACAGGGAGGACACCAGGGACAACTGGGGGAAGTAGGCGTTCAAGCCCATCAATATCAGGCCAGTGATCAACCAAGGGGTGCAGGTGGGAGTGGGAGAGGACACCTTGGAAGGACCAAGGGGTACTGAATGGCTCAGGATCACACTGGGGAGGGGGGCATGGGAGGCACAGCTTCTTCTGAAACGGGCAAAGTATGATCCACTGTGTCCAAATCCAAGTCATCACACGCCAGGCTCTTGACCACAGCCTCTCCTGAAAAGAGAAGGCCACTGGGGAGGTCCCAGAGACTAGAAGGGTCTCTACCTACAAGCCTGGAAGACAAAGAGATTTTTCCTCAAAGATCAGGGGAGGTGGACCACAGAAGTAGCAAGAACGGAGCCAGGGGAAAAACCACAAATTTAAGCGCTGGGATTATCAGGAATATTCTTCACAAAATTGGGACAGGTTGGTGTAAATTTTTGGCAAAAATTGAGTGGGAAAAGTGCTGGTAGGGTAGTCTAAGCGAAATGTGGTCAAACAGCAGCAGAACAGGTTTTAACAGCTTTGCTATGGTCTCAGGAGCCTTGGTGGGAACGGCAAGCAAAAGCAGGTTTGAAAACAAATATTTTAAGTGAAAATTCAGAATAATAATAAAGATTATAAGGAAAATCAATTCAAAATTCAAAGTTTGAACTCTATTTTTGAAAGCAAAAGAAGAGAAGACAACAACTAGGTAAATCAACGCTAATACAGGAGTCCAGAAGGGAAGCTGGGTTTGAAACTGGCTAGCACAAGGTAAGCTTAGAGCAGCAACTAACACTTTAATCCTTAGGCTGCAAGAACACAAAACTGGGTTCCAGGCAGTGATAGCAATAAAAAATAAGTTGCAAGGACTTCAAAACTTTATTATATTTGGAAAATAGACAAGCAGGGGACTGAAAGTCCCCTTGCTTGATTAGAAGGAATGGATTGCAATAAACTGGTCACATGACAATTGGAGATGAACCTGATTGGCTAGGTAAAAAACTTTGCTGGATAGGCTCAGGGGGCTGGAGAGTTTTACTCTGATTTCTGTGACCTGATCTGATTGGCTGGAAGAGGTGCCAGACATTTGGGAGTAAACTGTGTTGTCAAGTGTTGATGTGGCGACACTTGATTGGGTGGCTCTGATAGTTTTTAAAAACAGATGACACCAGGCTAGTAAGTAATCTAAATTGACCAGTGTTTCTTCCCAAGGGAGAGCAACCAAGGGCAGGGAGTCTGCGGGGTAGGCTAGCACAACCCTCTCATCAACTGTGTGTGCTAAATCCCCTAAAGAATGGAGGTGTTTGGCTGGCATTTTTGGGCCTTTCTTGGTGCGGCGAGGGAAGATTTTACGATCTAATGCCAGGGGTGGCAGTTAATTTACAGATTCAGTGACACAGAAATTGTGTGTGATGTCCGCTTTGAACTCTTCCCAGTTGTCAAGCTGGTCGTCAGTTTGTGAGCCAACCCAGGTGGCAAACCAGTTAGCTGCGGCCTCGTATAGGCGCTTGCTGGCTTCCTGGACCCATTTCTCATGGGGGATGCGGCTGGCGCAGAGTTTAGCGGCTGTGTGGTCTAGCCAATTGATGATGTTTTCTTTGTTTTTACCAAAAAACTTTTTAATACCAATGTATTTGGTGTTGGTCACTTCACCTGTGGTAGGTGGTTGTGTGTTTATTTGTGGTTGGAGAGAGCAACTGTACTGAATAATCTTGGTGCATGCTTTGAGCATGACCAGACCTTCAAATACGGTGCATCCACTAGGAATATCTTCATTGATGTTGTGGGCGCGGAAGTATGTTTTCCAGGTATCTTGGGATGTGGCCTGGTTGAGTACATGGGCAAAGGTGGGCGGGTTTTGGTAAGTTATTTTCTCTTTCATTGATGTGGTTGAAAACCGTAGTGCTACCAGTGATAAGGAGTGCCTTTTGGGGAAGCTTCAAATATAGAATTAGGAAGAGAAGAAGTATATTTTATTGGGTAATACTTTAGACTTATATAGCTTTAGCTGTGGCGGGGATTTTAGTTGAATCAAACCCAGGGGTTGGTCATGTGATATTGGCTTGTTGTCATTTCCGGTATGTCAAATGGTATATTGGAAAGGCACCAAATTGGGTGATGACTGGATGTTAGGTGTGATGGCAATAGCCAGAATACTTGTACATCCAGACCCTCAACAGAAGTAAATGAGCAGGATACCTTTATTGGTTGTAAGAGTATACAGGGGGAGCTGGGAGTGGGTTATTTACCATAGTGAGTGTTAAAAAGATTAAGAAGCTCTCTGCACTAGTCACCCTTGTAAGGGGTCAACTTGGTGGGTATTGATTGGCACCCATAGGGAGATGATATCAATTTAGGCTTAAATCTGAGCCTTTGATTAGTTAAATGTAAACCCAATTATGTGGAAAGTGGATAGTGTCAAACAGGAGGGGTGCCAACCTTCAGTTTTTTTATGAATTACATATGAAATATAGTAATAAATTGGGCTTAATTTATGTGGCACCACTTGATCTACCAACCTGGAATAGATATAATGTAAAACAAGTGGGGTAGTTGATTGATATGGAGACCACTAAATCCAGTATAGTGGAGCTTGATTTACAAATGTGGACACTGCTAATAAATATATAATAGTAAACCATTAATTTTATATAGGTGCAGATGTGTTTTATTAATAAAATTAAGATTTGGCTTAAAAAGTGTTAAACTGGCCACTTTTTCTTTTAGAGTGTTGAACATGAGTGATTTTCATTTTTATTAGTAAGTTTACTTATAGATTGTCCCTTAAATTGGTCTTTGAGCTAACCAATTTATTAAACAGATTAAAATTTGAGTGAATTTAATCTTAGATTTTGGGTTTGAACCCCTAAATTACTAGTAAAAATTAGCTTAAATTGTTTAGGCCAAAAATACTAATAGATTCACATATGGGGTAGGTGACTTCACCACAGTTGCTGGGAACATTTACCCAAGGCAGTTGTGTCGTTGTATGGGATGCTCATAGCCTTCTGGTGAATAGGTTGAAGTTGCTACCACTCGGAACAATAGAACTTAAACTTGTGCCGGTATAATTGGCAAGGATACCCTTACCTGGGTTAAGTATATGGATTTTTGGAGGGGAGATGGACCATGTTTAGATGATATTGAGCCGGTTATTAACTTTAAACGGGTTGCGGATCGGTTCCGGAGTTTTTTTTTTAAACTGAAGTCAACTCGTTGCGAGAGATCTGGTTGGTTAGATGCAATTTGTGCAAGATGATTTTTATTGGATACTTTGAGATTTTTCTGGGGATGATTGTCATATTAGGGATCTCAATTGACACTTGGTTTTGAAGGGGTATAGTGAAGTTGACAGATATTATAAATGTTCTCACCAGGAGATGATAATTTCATAGCTTGGTGATGGGTTAATGATATTATGTTTGTTGTTCAGAAGTGTTGTGGTAAATTACTAAGCAGATGTAAATATTTGGGTGAATGAGCAAAGGGAATCATATGTTTCATTACATACAAGATACTATGTTGACCTGTGGTTCTATTCAAGGCAGCTCACCCCTCATATTAGCGAGGAGTAGTGAGGATAAAAGCAAGGTTCGCTAGCTCGTTCCGAATCCCAGTTTGTTAACCCCTGGTGCTCGGAGAAACCTTTGTTTCGGCAAATGGAAAGTTTAACTCCCGATACACTACGCTGGTAACTCAGCCCGACTGGCGGATGATACCATAAATGGATACCATAAATGGTCCAATCGCCGTCAGTGTGCAGAACTATAGCTGCCTTTTGCTTTTGGTGGCTGAAGCAACAATGGCGCGGGTAAATGTAGATCGATAAACAAGCTACCATCCCTGCTGGCGACAAACGGGAAATCCACCCTTCTAGAAGGCCTGCGTAGAAGACCAGCCCCACTAAACGCAAAGCTACCCCCACATCCCTTCAAACAGTGGCCTCTATCCCCGCTCCAAACTAGCTATTTTAACATCTGTTTTGGACAATTGGTTTTAAACCACCCATCCATCTGAAACCCATGCATATCAGGTTATTTATTTAAATATCTACTTTACCGCCCCTCGCCATTACGAGCTCGGCCCATCCCGCTAGCTACCGGCTCGGACTCGCCACACCGGTCATGTTGAATATTTAAATAGTTTTAAATAGCATTTCACCCATGGCGAAACCAACCAGGCTGGGCCAAAGCTTGCTGATGGGCATTAAACCCGAACTTAAAGCGCTACCACAATTCTATAACCTTGCCATCATCAAACCTAAGCCCAATGAATAAGTCTGGGGTCCCTCACATGACTCGTATTAAAGGTGAGGCCCTGAATCCACAAGGTTGCAAATAGACCCCAAAAGATCATCTCCGCTCCCAAGCTTTGAAGGGTACCGTTCCACAGCAGGGGTGAAGGTTGCCGCCTACATATGGCTACAAGCCAATTTAAACCCCATGACCTTTCAACTAGACGATAAGGGGTTGGCGGTTAAATCGTAAGCTCCCAGGTAGGCAACCGGGGTCGATTCGGTATCTCGGCGAAGCCGCTAAAATCGTAACCCGCTGGGGTTCGAACCACCAACCAATTTGCCTCCCAAAAAGGAAATAGGGGCGGGCAGAGGTACATTTTAACCCATCGTTAATTACCCATATATCCTTTAAAAAACGTTTAAATTTCTTAACCGATAAACCTAGGCTACAATCCAGCTCCTTAACATGGTGGGGTTAAAAAGGGCAATCCCACCGTGCAAAATATATACTCAAGATCGAACAAGAAAAAGTTGAACTGCCATTCACACTAAATCCTATTAACGATGCGTTAATAAAAAAATATCCTCAATTAAATCACCCCCATTCAAATTTAAACCCCCTACAAGCCAGGATCAGAAAGAGACCAAGAACTCAAATATCAACACTGACGATTGCCTGAGCAGAGATTAATCTCTGCAGCAATTATATTTAAACAAAAACAAGCTAGAAACAGGTGGCAAGTAAACGTTGGACTTTGTAGGAATCCGACACATGGATTGGCTGACACCCAGGACTGATCTTTCCTGGGGGTTGGTCTCTTTTTGCTTTGGTCTAGATAAGTGTAGGGTTACTTTACTACATTGATCCTAAAGCTGAAACACTATGATGCTGCCTGAAACCATCACGTTCCACACCCAATCAGAGCTTTTAGGTAGCGTGACTGAATTTGAATAAAGGTACAAGCGTGGTGTGGCGGGCGGGATGCCAAAAGAACAAAGCTGAGCTATGCCGCTTTGCCCTTTTACAGCATCCCACCTGGGTACGCGTCCAGGTATCCTAGCTGAATTTTTTTGTTTTTTAGATTAGCTAACTTTTAAATTTTTATCTTATACTATATCTGGTAAAAGGAAAGGTGTTTCAGGTAGGCTGCCAAAAGAGCAAAGCTGTGCTACACTCAGCTTTACTCTTTTACGGCAGCCTGCTGGTTTGTGCTTCCAGTTATAGCGGGCAAAAACTATTATCAAAGAGAGGTGTGAAGTTATATTTTTTGGATATTAAATTTTAATTTTTTTTGGCTTTTTAATGATCTTTATCATAAATCTTTTGAGTGAACCCCAGTGGTGATATCAGCCTGCTATAATGCATTCCTGGTCTCATACCTAGTAAAAACATGTTTAAAGATGCAGCCTACTTGTGGTTTGTTGGTAAAATTATATAGATTTGTTAATGAAAAATATCAGAAACCTAATGAGTATATAGTTGAGCGGTGAGCAGGCTACCAAAAGAAAAAAGCTATGCTAACTCAGCTCTATTATTCACAGCTTCAAAATGTTATCTTTTTCTTTTTCCCTAGCAGAAATACTTTTTTTGGTAGTTTAGTATGTCTTTTTTAAATTTATTTACTATTCTGGTTGTTAAAAAGTGATTTAATGATTACTAAAGTATTTATTTAATATAAAATTGATAGCTTTATTATAATTGCTACTTTTCATTAGAGAAGTATGAGTGTATGCTTTGTAAATACTCTTTTATACTATTATCAAGGCTTTATTAGAGGTTTGTACCTTTTATTATGCATTATATTTTGACATTTAAGAGACTGGAGATTAATTAAAGTACTTTTAAGAGCTGTTGAGATACACAGACAAACCCAAGCATAGAACACCAAGTTTTCTCACATAAAAAATCAACAATTTATACATGTTAAAAATAAAATTAGCCCACTTAAGATTTGTTTTGTGCATAAATTTCTGTGTGCTCAGCACTTGGTTTTGGTTGTCTATCTCAACAGCTGAGAAAAAGTACTGAATTTTTATCCACATTGTGAAACTGCAGCCCTTTTAAATTCTTTATTTTCAGTATATATTTTGAACTCCAATGGACATTAAAATAACCATATTAATAAAGATCAAGTACATGGTATAAAAAGCTCTTTTTTCCTGAACAATTATTTTGTAGTTTATATGCTTAATATATTCTTTTTATAGTACACCTTTTTACTAAGATACAGTCTTTAGTTGTTGGTGACTGCATATTTTATTTATTAACATACTGATATCAATTTCTTTTTGCATATATGTAATTCTATGTGGTACTCTGATTTTTGATATCATTATTTCCTATTTTTGATAATATACTGTTTAATTTTGTAGATCTTTTTAGTAATCTAATGTGTTGGTATTTCATCTTCATAGCATTTGATTTGATTGCATTTTATTTTTTTGTGTTCAGTACCCTCTGGTAAGTTATTGCTTTTGATTTTAGCAGAAAATATCATAAAATGAAGCCATTGTAGTATGGTCTAAAAATTGATTATTTATGAATTTCTAATATATTTTTGTTATCTCAGAAACTTAATTAATTATGGTGGTTGTTTTTAAAAAAAGAACCCTCTAATTTTATGAGCAGATGAAAGTTAAAAGATCTATAGTAACTACTATATATGATATTTAAAGTAGTTTATGTGGTGCTAAAGTTTTGCATATGGGAGTGAAATAGAAATTATTATAAATGTTCTATTTGGGTGAAAAAGATTTTAAGTAGAGTCAGGACACTCTTGATTTTTTTATAATAAGATAAAACATGACTATAACCCCTAAAATATGAAGATTAATTAGAAGTTTTTTAAGCAAATTATATTTTCTTGGTAGAGAACTTAAAACTAAGCAACTTTGAAATATGCATTTTAGTATTTATTAATGATGTAAAAATAAAATAAAAACTTAAATACAAAGATATAGCTAATGAAAGTTTAAAACAAATAAAGTCAAATGAGACCTTAATAGTAAAAAGTTGATTTGGGTAAAAAAAGAGCTAGTTGGATCAAAAAAACTAATTTAGACAAACAGTTTTTAGTAAAATATCTGTTTAATCTAAAAAAAATTTACCCACCCCAGGATCTGCTGTAGGAAGAAATCTGGAGCTTGAAATTAAGGTTAGTAGTTTGGAAAAGATGACTTACCTAATCCATGATCTGCTGCAGGGGGAAATTTTGTGCGTTTTTATAAAAAAGTTAGTAAGTTAGTAAAAAGCTTACACAGCCCAAGATTTTCTGCAGTGAAAACTGAGCATTTTTAAAAATGCTATTAATTAGCAAATTTAATTACCAAACCAAGATCTGCTTCAGGGCAAAAATCTGGGTTTTCTTAATCCAGGTTAGTAAATTTGGTGAAAATAACTTACCCACCCCAAGATCTGCTGTAAACTAAGTCAACCTAAAAGAGAGGAAGGTTAGTAGTTTGAGTGAAATGGTTACCTGAAATGAAGCTTGGCTAAAAAATATTAGTTAATCAAAACAATACTTACCAACCCAAGATCTACTTGAGGGCAAAAATCTGGTTTTTTAATCTAGGCTAGTTAATTTAGGTAAAGAAGCTTACCTAAACTTAATCTTCTTTGGGGTGGAGGTCCTTTTAAAAAAAAGGAGGTTAGTAAATTGGGTGAAATGCTTACTTGAATTCAGCTTTGGTTTCAATCTCCAACTGATTAGTTTTTTTAACAAAATTATTATCCTTTTAAATACCTTTTTAGTTAATGTTAGCTTCAAACTTTTAAAAAAATTCTTACCTTTAAAATCCCTGATCTACTATGCTTAAAACAGTTAATATTATATATATATTGAAGCTTACCTTTATTTTGAAGTAAATTTACAGTGTTAAAATTGAAAAGTTAGTACTGTGTTTAGTGATGGCTTACCTTGGCTTAGTAAATCTAATCTTATCTGTTTGGCAGAGAAATAGATTGGATTGACCAATAATAGTTAATGAAAGTATTCTAAGCTCCAATCATTATTAGTAAAGTTTTATATCTTTTTTGACTCTCTTACCTTTTAGGCAAACATGACTAAATTAAGTCCAGTTATATATTTTTTTAATTTTATTAGCACTGCCACAGGAAGGGATGCTGTGAGACACTTCAAAGTGTCCAACAACCCCTTTGAGTGGCAGCATTATCCATTAAACCAAACTATCTTATAGGCTTTTTGTATTTGTTGTCAGGTTTTTGTTGGACTTAAAAGAAGGTAAGTTCTTCCAAGCAAAACATATGTAATTAATTTCTCCTATGACTTGAGCAGTTATATATGATTATAAGTCAGAACAGAGTTAAATAGCCAAAAATAACCTTTACAACCCATTTTTTCATTGGGTTGGATGGATCCTGTGGCAGAAGATGCTTCAATCATGACACAGCTTGGGCATATTTTATGAGCACCAACCCCTAAAAGATAACCATTGCTCAGTGACAGTAATATGAACTAAAAGCTACCATCACCCCAACTCAAATTAACAACTGACCCCCTGAGCACCTGTTTCAAAACACAAACTGTTCAACCCTTTAAATAATCCATCCACACAAATCTTCTCTAGACCAAAGGTGAGCGGGTTTGATCCCAAAGGACCATCCCATGACCACGCTAGCAACGGCTACCCGTGCTAGGGAAAGAACATCAAACCATATCAACATATGAAGGCCCAGGGCCAAACTTGGAACATGGATATCCTAAAATAAGGCCATCCTAGATGCCATTGCTAGAAGCCAAGGGCAGACAACCAGAAAGGTATAAAAAACACCAAAATAAGTCCAATGCATCTTTGGCCAGATATAGTGCTTCTTCACAATTAAAACCCATCAACTCACATTCCCAATTCCAAGTTCCTCCTGTACACTGCCAACAGTTGGGCAGATCTGCTCAACCATCTACTCAGCTTCTGGCTCAGGGGTCACCAACTGGCCACCAAATCAACACTGCCACTCCAGAGAAGCTGTACTAGAGTATAAGTTAACCCAAGCTCCATCTCTATAGAGATTATCCAGCAAAAGCCCTAAAAGTTGCTTCTCAGATAGCTTATTGGTTCATCAAACTGCTGGGGCAGCTCTGAGCATCTCCCTAGCCCATGAGCGTTGAGTATCAGAGGCCTATACTGCCAGGAAGACTTTCTTGATCATGCAGTTCAGGTCTCCTGACCACCAGAAAATCACAGCTTGATTCCCGGGCAAGAACACTAGATTACCAGCCCCTTGCAGCTGGCAGCTTTACATGGCCTTTTCAAAGGCTTGTCAAGGTAGTCTCACCTTTAGCTGAACCTCACTCCTGTCAAATATGGCAGGTTCAGTGCCCATAAATCTTCTTCAGGAGCTCCAGATCAGATTGAAGGCCTCAATTTTTATCTTTCAGATCAATTTGAAGGCCTTGGTTTTTACCTTTGCCCAGCAATCCCAGACAAGATGAAACCAAATGTACCAATTACAGAGAAACAGATTACCCTAAGATCCAAGATGCAACAATGCTGCTCAATGGAGGGGCACCATCAACTCCCTCACCCACTCAGGAAGAACCTGTTTAAGAGCAACAGGGACCTACCACCCTTTTTCTCACCAGATTTAATAAGATCTGAAACTGGTCAATAATGAAGACCAGTGAAGCTGAAAGAAATAAATAGTTTTGGTAGAAGGAAAAATCCATCAACATAGAGGATCTCCAGCTGATCTCTGGTATCACATGGGCTGAGCCCCCTGGGCTGCTGAACTATGTAGTGGGGGTAGACCAAGCTTCTGGTATGTCAGGTTCATGAACCTAGTTATGGGGTACCTTCTATCTCACAAACCTGCCAGTGAGAAGTTCTTCCTTCTCCACCAATATCTGGATATTCAAAGATCCTTGCCTGCTCTCTTGAGCTTCTTCAATGCGTAAAGTTCTCCCTTCTCCACCACTATCCAGATGTTCAAATATCCTTGGCCGCTCTCTGGAGCTTCTTTAATGCATGAAGTTCTCCCTTCTCCACCAATATATGGATACCCAAATATCCTTGCCTGCTCTCTGGAGCTTCTTCAACACGTGAAGTTCTTCCTTCTCCAACACTATCCAGATGCCAAAATATCCTTGCCTGCTCTTGGGAGCTTTTTAACCCCAGGGCTGACCATCTGGGGTGCTCTACCAACCTCAATCTCCAAGTGATTTATGCAAATCTTTCTACCCTGAAGTTAACCACTTTATGGGGGGTATAAGCCTAGCATCACATAAGGTGTGATGGTGGATTGTTTAATTAGATCAACCGGCAAGTATTGTGCTGCCCTGATCAACCAATGAGACCATAGCTATACTGAGACCCTTGCCTACGCCCACAAAGATTTTGAGCGGCCAGCCCTGATCCTGTATCAATTAGACTTTCCCCTGGCCGGTTTTTGGTGGCTTGCCAGGGATAGCCAGCAGACCCTGGACTGTTGTGAAGCCCCTGACCTTGGTGCAGAGGTTTAGCTTTCCCCAACTTAGCTGCAGAAGGCTAGGTGAAAGATGCAGTGATGACAGACCTTCCAGATTGGGGCAACAGCCTGCTAGGCCACCCAGATCCCAAGGGTGTAGATCAAAATGGAGGCTCCTGGAGAGAGCTTTGGTGCCTACTTCCTTACTTCCCGGAAAGAGGCCATAGAGGCAGAAGGCCTAGCCATAGCTGCTTGTCTAGGCTTGGTGGACCTAAAGATAATTTCCTGAAAGGTGGCAGCCATCTAAAACAGGTAACATACCATACCTTGACCCCCCCTTTGTATGGAGCTGGGCATCAGAATATACCTTACAGCCAAATACCACACTGCTACCAATGCTATTACCCCTCCCCAGAACCTAGGTGATACTAATCTGGTTGAAAAGCCTCCCCATCCCAACAACAACAGGTCTCTGGAGATCTCAGAGGTGGGCGCTAGGCAGGTGTAGAACAGAACAGATATTAGAGCAGAGATTCAAGATCATCCCCCCCAGCTGCAAGAGAACTTACCAAAAGAGCTGCTCCCCAAAGTATTTACTGAGGGCCATTGAGAAAGAAAAATTCATTACAGGCCCCAGTTGATTTACTTTGAGGCCCATGGGAATTATGGAGGTGCTGCTAGCTGAAGTAGAGGATGGACTGCATAAGAACAGATGCTATTGCAGTCAGATCTGTCTCTTGACCCCTCCCACTCATCAAGGCACCCCAGGAGGAATCTTAACACTTTGCATGCCACCATCATGATGTGAAAAGCTTATGTTGCCCCCTGAAAGTGAAAGTTTGTATCCTGGATATATGGTACCCTCCACCCTCATAGCATACTATGCCCAACTATTCTTAAGCCTCCCCAGGCCGGCCACACCAAAACAACTTGTGACGGATCCAGGAAATTCATGCTTGCTTCTTCAGTATCCCAGTCTGACTCTTTTACATTTGACAGGGAATCCTTTATGTAAGCTTTGATGAGCTTGAATTCCAGGCAAGCAATCTTGGCATTAAACTTGTTGCCATCTGGTGATCACTTTCAAATTTTTTGCTTCCCATAGTCTTAGCTGCAGACCATCTATTTAATTCCATGGTAGTCTTATTTCAGTTAAAAGCCAAAAACACAAAGCATAAAAAGATTGAGGGTAAAGCAACCATTGCCACACATAAGTATCATTTTTATTAATTATCATGTTTTCATTATATACCAATTGGGGTACATTCGGCTGAAAGCCCCTCTGGTTCTGGAATCACACCTGGATTCCTATCACATGGTTTATGACATAACAGCAGCATCCAATCCAGATCTTTACCAAAAAGATCTTCACACTCTTAACCTATAAGAATGTGCCATAATACATTCCAGAATCACCTGATTCCTTCTGTGGAAATTTATTGCTTTGGATTGAAGCATTCCAGACTTCTGGCGCCAAACCCCTGTGGAATATATGTATTCCTGATTCAAGCTATCTTAGTTCTAACTGGGAACCACCTGATCAATCCTGAATGCATAGACTCCATTGTCTACATTTAGCTGTTTTTTTTGCATTAAGTGGCTTTTTGCGTTAAAAACCATTAAAACACTTCAAAACTTGAACCAGGCGCCACTGCAGCACCCAGGAACTTTCCCAGGCGGCGCCCCAGCGCCTGAAACATTCACTGGGTGGCGCTTTACAAATCAATTAGGCAGCGCAGCGGCGCTGTTAACCTAATTAATTTGCTGAAACAGCACTTTTAAACCACAATTTGGGGGTTTACTTTTGGCTAACCTTAACCAAACTTCTTGACACAGCCAAGGCAATTAAAAAATATAATTAAATCCTCATTAATTATATTCCCAGCATATATTAATTAACCTTCCAAGTTAATTAATCCGTTTGAAGACAACAAGTCTTTACTTGACACAGTCAAGTCCATTTGGGCCCTATGATCAAATCCTCATCAATCATATTCCAGGGTATCAATTAATTAACCTTCCCAGTTAATAAATTACGTTTGAGACACCTAGCCTCATAATCTGAATTGTTCAGATTATTCATTACGGCCCTCAATTAGTACAACCTAATTGATTCCTGGGTATCAATTAACCTCCATGGTTAATTAGACGGTTTGAGACACCTAGTCTCATAATCTGAATTGTTCAAATTATTTATTTTGGCGCTCAATTAGTACAGCCTAATTGATTACTGGGTAATCCATTACTACACTGTAAAATCTCTCCAAGGCAAATCCTATGGTTTTGAATTTCAACCTATGAAATTTATCACAATTCAACCTCTTTGTGAAACCACAGCTCAATGTGACTGTAGTACAGTCACACAACTTTATATGTAGGTGTAGTGAGGCCTCTCCTTTTCCTGGAAGATGTGATTGTACAGAAGAGGGCCTAGCCAGATTCAAGCTTAGGGACCTACCCAACTCTGATCCCAAGGGGAACATTCATACCCTCATTCAACTGAACATAATTTCTGTGTATGGGAAAAACCAAGATAAGGCAACCAACTTCTTGAACTAGTTAGAGGCGGCTATCACTGACCCTATTGTCCCACACATGCCCAAGAAAAGTTGGCCTAATGCAGCAGGCACAGAATAATTGCTTCATGGGTTTGGAAGCAGGATAGGGGTTGTCAAGGGCAAGAACAAGGGTTTGATTATGCAGTTCCAAAGGAATAGGCTTTTGCAGACTTTGCTGACCAATCCCATACAGAGCCTAAGATACTCAAGGCGCTGGTGAACCCATATTACAAAATCACCATGTTGGTTTTGGGCTAGCTATTGACCACTATAGAACTCTTTATTGAATCCTAATGCCAGATTTCCATGATAAATTTAGACTTGATGGCATGATGTTCTATCTTTTCCAGTGGGGAACACCTTTGGGCCTCCTAAAACATCAAACTAGCCCAGAACCTTGCCTGCAACTCCAGTTTGTATGGGTTGATGGATGCTATACTCACAAGGCTGACTTTTATAAGGTAACTTTTCATTGCTACAACTGCAAGGACACTATGTCAATAACTCTACCTCAGCAACAGGAGTCCATGTGCTTTTCCTCAATATAAAAGTCTCCAGGGAAAAGGTAGAATGGAGTAGGGACAGAGGTCTTGTCATGAATGACATTTCAATACTTGTATTGAAAACCTGAGAATTGAAACCCAGGTCCCAGGGAAAGCCTTATGTTGACCAGAGTGGACAGGGAACCGCCTAACTACTAGTTGGGTCAAGCCCTGGACCACCAGAGATAGATGGCCCCAAACAGGGGGGACAGAAACCTGCCAACCTGCCAAGCGTCAATACTGGAGGTTTGAAATCAACATTAAAGACCCTGGAATCAAACCCCAACCCTCCAAAGACTACTCAAGTCACACAAAGTAGACAGGAACCCACCCACTTGTTAAATTACAAACCCAAGTTGACAAGTTACTCCAAGACCCGCCAGTCTCCTGAGGACAATTCCCCAAATGGTCACCAGATTGATGCCAACCTTGCACCACCAAAGATATGGAACTATGCAGAGGTTGTAGCTTGCCTTAAGGAAGTTAAAACAAAACCTACTGTTAACTCTGCCAATGACCACCAGCAACTGCCAGTCTTCCGTCCAGAATGGGTAGTACAATTGAACTACTCAGGTGACGTGGTGAACAGTGGCGGCGGAACAAAGCATTGTCACTTCTATTCACCAGAGCAGGTGCAACCTGGATCTGCTGCCCTCAAGACTCCAAGCCAAGATCCATGCCCCGCCAGTGCCTTGTCTGCAAACCTGAACCCTGTAAAAATCAGAGAAGCAAAAACCCATGGTATAAAAGCCCAAGCAGTTTTGTGATGACCATATTGTCATTTTTGATCATAATGTTTTATGAACCTTTGGTTCAAACAAATCTTACCTTATCTAGTATTAGTGATCTTCCATCTTAACTCTGGCCAATTAGATCATCAGGTAACCACCCCCTCTAGAGACCAACCTGCCAATCCTTCCCAGGCACTATATTGTCCCCCTGGAGCCCCCTTTGAACCTGTGCATTTTACCAAATACCTGCCCAACCCTGCCTACACGGAGTACAACTTGGAGACCATACTCATTGTTGATCCCTTGGCAAGGGCTAGAGAAAATGAATACATAGGACATGAAGGAAAGAGGATCAAGGTGCCGCCCTTATTGTTCAAAGACAAGTACAATTATCTGCCTTCCTACTTTGTTCTCATGACTCTGCCCTTAACCCTGCAACTCAACCACCCAATGGAGACCCCTGCTGCAGCTGAGACTACATCCACCCAACTGTTTGGAGTACTCTACATTACTATGATGGGAATGGTAGTCACTATGGTGCCCAATTCAGGGCCCTGGTCTTTGCTTGGGCGATCTGTTTCCTATATTATCAAGTTAGCACCCATCCTATGGTGGGCATTACCCTCTAGCCTGGCTGTATTCCGTCCTGAGCCAACCAATGCCTCTACCTATTCCTGGCTTCCTGACAGGTCTATTACTTTTCAAATGAAACCAGCAATAATTTTCATGCTAAATACCCTAAACTAAATTCTGGGATCACAGATGGCCTCCTTGGAACAGCATATCACTCCCCCAGTAGTGCTGAATTCTTTTTCCAAAAAACAGCTGCTCAGGAACTGCTTTGCAACAGAAAATGGCTGGTAACATTAATGTGGTACAGCCCTAAAGCCAGGCCAGAGTCAAAAATGTTGAGGCACACAAGGTTGTTGATAAGCCTTATACCAGTCAGCTACTGAAGATACCCCTGAGGAGGAGATCTCAAAATTGACTAAGACTTTTTACCTGAAAGAGTTGAATGTTGGTATCCCCATGGGTACCATGAAATTTCCCACCCCAAGCTATGTTGCAGCATTCTTGGATCCTTATCCATGGCTGATGATCTTGATTTTCAAAATTGATAGTCTCCTTATAATATTAAAGTGCAATCAAGTACAAGGATCAACCCCTGAGCTTTATTCTCCACTGCCTGCCAGTTCAGAAGGCCAAGAGCATGACTGCCTGCATCCTGTCAATAGCAAACCTGAAAGGAGATTCAATGCAAGCCTGCTGGGACCAAAATCCTTGCCAGCATCATAGGAATTTTTGAGCAACCCACCTGTGTCTGATAATAAAAGTTTTCCCAGAGTGGCAAACTGCAACACTGGCAGGTTGGGCAGTGAAATTAGCAACCCTGTCAATAAGAAACCCATCAAACCTTCCCCATTCTAAGTAATACTTGCCCTGCAAACCAACCCTATTCTATAACAATCAAGGATAAACCACCCACATCTGATGTCAGAAGTTTCTCCAAAATGACAGCACATGAAGCTGGTGGGTTGGGCAACAAAATTAGCAATTCTGCCATTGAGAAATGTCCCAAACCGGCCCAAAATTTAGGAAATGATGCAGGCTGTCAGAAATTGCACCATTAAGGCTAGTTTGATATAGCCTTCAAATAGTGATAAGTGCAAATATTTGGTCAGGTTTGCTTTTGAATTTGGGAATTCCTTGCCTTCCATAAATGGGTTGATATCAATGTTCACCAATTACGAAATACCATACCTGTCTTCAACTGATCCTGGTATGAGTTCAACCCAACACGGCCCCCTCTGCCACTCTGTCTTCTTATTGAGTGATTATTAACCCTTGTCTACTATTTAAGTAGAATTACTTCTCCTAATAAAGACAAGTTTATCCACATTTGTGTTGGCTTTTATATTCTTCAATATTTTTCTTTTCCTTTTTGCCAAAAGTAAATCTTCTTTTTGTATTCCATGAAGTTAAGGTATATGCCCTTAATTTTGCCCTAAAGGCTAACCCAAGGCTAGCTTTGAACCTCAAACATTTTTTGTTATAAAGGTTTCCTGCCATGTCCTCCTGGATGTTGTCCCCAGGAGCCAAACATAAAAAAGGCCCTGAAAACCCGCCCAATGCCAACAACCAAGTTATTGAACAGAAAGATCCAAGAGTAAATTCCATAGTGACAGCCAATGACAACCTTCCTGCTCCTGATGCCACCCTTCCAGCTCTAGAATCCTGATTCCAGCCTACCTGAGCCCAAGAAACCTGACCTCACAATGAGGCCTGAAAAAGCAGTATAAATACCTGCCAGGCTAAGGCCAAACCCCATTTTCATTTTCAAATAAAGGTTATGAGATATTGGTTCTCTCAAACATTGACATATTTTATCTTAGTCATCTGCTAATTCAACTCTAAATCATCTGGCCCAACTGCCAGTAACTTATTGTCCTCTAGGTGCTCTCTTTGGTCCCATCCACTTTACACAGTACCCTTTTAAGCCTGAATACAGATACTACTCCTCTGACAATATACTAGTACAAGATCCCTTGGCCTTGTCTAAAGAGCTGACCAGATATAACAGAAAAAGCTCTTGGTATATTAATGAACCCAAACTGCTGAAAGATAAATACAGCTTTCTTACTGCCTACCAAATGGACATGAAGCCGCCCCAAACCCCCAAACTAATGCCTACAAATGCAATCAAACTACCCCTAGATCACACCAATAAGCTATTTAAAATTTTGTACATTTCCCTCACTGGGGTGATTGGCACTATAGTCCTTCCTGCTGGCCCATGGTCCTGGGTGGGAAAATCTATTTCATATCTAATTAAGTTAGCACCCATCTTATGGTGGTCTTTGCTCACCCTGCTCAAACCCAGACAATGATGGCCTGGCTACCCAAGGTTGGTTTCCTGACAGAGATATACATTTATTAAACAGAATCAGCTCTTCCTAATGCCAATGTACCTATTACAACATTTTTTGAGCAAGGTTTAGGTTTGAATTTCTATTATCACCGGTGCCCTTACCAACATTGTATCTGCTGTGTTGAAACAGCAGGCTTGACCCACAAGTAAGGTTCTGAGTAAGCAGGTTTGTGACCCACAACCTGATTATCCAGTCACTCAAAACTAAACTAGGAAGTTGACTCAAATTTACAAATAAAACAACATGAAAAAATGATGATCCTTTACAGTGGATAACTTGATTTGGCACTTGACTCATTATCAGGATCAAGACACCCCCTTCACCATCCCACTGTGTGATCAACACCATCATGTTCCTGTTATCCACAATTCACAAAGACTATATAATACATATTCTTAATAAAAAACATTATCTAGTTTCCAAATATTTTCCCCTTGTAACTCTGCTAAAACAGCACAGTTACAACAGCTGGGTTGGTGAAGCGCTTAGGTCTAGCTTCATACATTGATCATAGGAAGTAATATATGACATCAGGCCAAAATAGTATTGTATCTAAGATGCATATAGTGCATTACCCCTGAAGCTTGATTATTTAGCTGTATTGGCCCCTGCATTTGTCCTACTGAAAGCTAATTATGATATCTTAACTGGAACCTTGTTCATGAGACAGCATGGAGTGAAGACAGACCTGGCAGCTAATTCATTTGAGGTTCTGGATCAGAATATACCTCTCCTTTATTTCTGTGACAAAGACTTAGCTCCACTAAGGGCAACTCCTAGTATTATCCTATTGTATATAAATGAAGTGGTGCTTATTCACTATTGAAAGCTAGGAAGGAAAACCAAGAACATATCTAGTCAGTTTCAGAAATATAAGGGTTTACTCATCTGTGCCAATTCTACATTTGCAATCCCTGCAGGCCATCAAGGGTTAGTTGAAACAGGCTTGAAAGTAGAAGTATCCCAAGGACTGTACGGAAAACAGAAGCTCTCTGGAAAAAATCCTGCCTAGATCCATTAGTTGCACCTGGCATTATACTTCCTGGCCACAGGGCCATAATAATAATGCTAGACAATTTTAATCAAATATCAATTTAAGTGTAGAAAAACCAAACAGTAGCCTATCTTTAATTTGTGCCAGTAGATGCAGTTAGGTGGATACAAAACTTTGGTACTCTAGAGGAATTCAGGATTAAATCTGTCACTGAAATCCAACCTGTTGTATGCACCATCATCTCCCATGAAAAACTGGCGGGATTAACTATAAAAAAGTAACTGCCTTAGCGCTATTTGAGAAATATTCATCCATTTTTGCAGAGGACAAACTTGACCTTGTTTTGGATAAGGATATCATTTAGCACATTAATACATGCTATTGACAACCTATTTTCTATGATCTATCAGTCACTTGCGCTCAACAGACATCATGATGAGCAAATAGATACATACTTTTCAGACCTGTTGAGATAAACAAATATTATTCAGTTTAGAACAAATATGTTGTGAAATATGGCAGTGGTTGCTTAATGCTACAATTAGTTAGTCAGTAATCCAAACTCTTAATACTATACCTTTGGCTGGTATAGTGACAGTCTGGTGCAGACAGAATAACAAAAGGTATAAAGAAAAAAACTGGTATTTTATTTGATACTGGTACACTAATATAGTGTGGGGCAGCGGAATTGCCATCAGAGGGAAGGAGGCACTGACCAAAGGACTTGTCAAAAGGAGGAGAGGGAAGAGGCACAAGAAAGAGCCACAAAAGAAAATAACCGGTTTCACTTGCCTTGCCTAATGAAGGCAAGTGGCACTAATTGTGTCATCTAATTTTTAACCTAATAAGTAAAGCCCACACTCAATGTGCAATGGAAATACACTTCAAATACCTGTTTTAGACGTTTAAACATATTTAACCTATGTAAATTCATGCCACAATAGGAAAATTGCGCAAGAGATCCATTGTGCTGGATCCTAAGTGAGCATCTGAAATGTCTAATCTATTCAGGATCTTCAACAACATAATCTCAGTCACACAGAAAATTTCAATTGGAAACAGTTAAAAGTCAATTTACTCCATAAAGCTTTCATTTATCTTTGTCTGGAAAAAATAATCAATCACACAACAAAATTAAAGTCAAATAAAGAATCCAGAAAGTGAGATATTAAAAAAAGTAACCCACATTCAAAACAAACATAAAACAGTCACATCCTGAAGCATTCTACATCAATTGTGATAATTATTAGGTAATTAAAATGATACAAACTGTCACAAATGTCATTTCAATACTTGTATTGAAAACCTGGGGATCAAACCATGGCACTCAGAAGATGCCTTGCACCAATCAGGATAGATGAGGACCTTTCATCCCACCAGTTGTCACAAATGACTTTTCAATATTTGTATCAAAAACCCAGGAGTCAAACTCTGGCCCTCAGAAGATGCCTTGCACCAACCAGGATGGATAGGGACCTGTCAACCTGTCAAGTCATAGACTCAAGTTGGTGAATTACTCCAAAACCTGCCAGCTTATTAAGGGAGATTTCTCAAATGGTCATCAGATTACTGCTAGTTTTTTGCCACTGAGGACCCAGGCCTACAAAGATGATGTGGCTTGTCTAAAAGAGATTAAGATAGGGACAGACGCTGGCCCTGCCAATGAAAACCAGCTGCTGCCAGTTTCCAGCCCTGATTTGGCTATACAATTGGCTGGCTCGGATGACGTGAAGTAAAGAAGCAGAAGAACAAAGTACTGCCACTTCTGTTCACCAGAACTGGCTAAACCAGAATTTGTTGCCCTCAAATCCCTTCCCCAAGGTCCATGCCTTGTCAAAAAAATGGCTGGCAGACCTAAAATCCGCAAAAATCAAAGAAGCAACATCATATGGTATAAAAACCCTGGCAGTATGAGGATGACCATATTGTCATTTTTGATAATAAAGATTTATGAACCTTTGGTTTCAGAAACTCTTACTATATCTAGTTTTAGTGATATTTTATCTCAACCTTAGCTGAGTAGACAAACAGGCGCAAGCCCTTCCTAGAGACCAACCTGTAGAGCCACTGCCCACGCCATACTGTCCCCTAGGGTACCTTTTGGAACAGTAAATTTCACTAAATATCCACCAAACCCCGCCTACTTTGAATTCAGCTTGGAGAACATACTACTTGACAACTCCTTGGCAATAACTAGAGAGACTGAAACTATAGGTTGCTGTCAGGGATCCAGTATTGGGCAGCTGGCCTGTTGTTTCTAGGGGTGACCTGGGCCGGGTTTTTTTGCGGGAAATGCCCACCACAAGAGGGGAGCTAACTTAAAAAGGTAGGAGACAGATGTCCCCACCCAGGACCACGGGCCGGCAGCCGGGATTATAGTGTCAATCACCCCTGTGAGGGTGATGTACACAATCCCAAACAGCTTGCCAGTATGATTGGTTGGAAGGTTGGGTGAGGAAGCAGGCATAGGTTTTGGGGTCACATGCGGTTCCATGGGTAGGTTGTAAGCAGGGAGATAGTTGAATTTCCCTCTGAACAACTTGGGTGTTGAAAATATCCATGAGCCTTGTTGGTTGTATCTAACTGCAAATTTTATGAAGGCCAAAGGGTTGAGTTCAAGTATCTTTTCTGGGGTGTAGTCCTTGTATTCAGATTTCAGAGGGTAGTTGGTAAAATGAACAGGTCCAAAGGGTACACCAGGAGGACAGAAAACTACAGGCGGTGGGGAAGGAGGGCCAGGAGATCTCAAAATGGATTGGTAGATAGCAAATACAAAATAAGGCAATAGCTGTGTGAGCCAAAATAACATAACCTTTATTCAAAAATGGCAATAAGTTTGGAGTGCGGGGTCCGTTGGTATATATAACACCCCACCTCCAAACTTAATATTCTTCATGGGGGGTTCATCAGGGCATTGGGAAAGGCAGCCCTGGGGGAACTGGGTGCTTAGGTCTAAAGGCAGAAAAACAGCACTTGTCCCAGGAGTTCTTTCATTGGTCAAGAATCTCAAATTGGCTACCTGATTAACTTGCCTTAGAGTTGTGGTCATGGGGTTGGGCCGCGGGCCCATGCCTCTTCCTGGGGACAACTCTTGATTGACCACTGATGTAGACTTCAAATTCATGAAGCTAATAGCTGCCACTTCAGTACCTCCATTAGGTGCTGTGATTAGTCTTCCATTTGGTGCAATAATTTCCTTATGTTTGGCCTGTTTCACTGCATGGGCCAATATTCTTGGTATCAGCTTGCGGAAGCTCAATCTCAGAAGGACACGGGCAGGCGGGCTCTTGGTTCATGGGCCCAGCGGCCTGCAGGAATTCAGGTTCAGGGTTTGAATCCTGCCCTTGGGCCTGGGGTTTGAGGGGTAACAATTTGTCAATCCTGACAGTTGCAATGAAAAGTGGTACAAGGTGCCGCCAAGATTTTTCAAAGAAAAGTATAATTATCTGCATGCCTACTTTGTCTCCATGACTCCTCCCTTAACCCTGTGACTGGACCGCCTCATGGAACCCATCACTGTCACCGCTGCTGACGCCACATTTACTCCACTGTTTGAAGTACTCTATACAGTAGCTTTAAAAGCTATGACAACAAGCAAAATGAACTCAGATTTAAACAAAATCATTTTAGATTTAAACAAAATCCAAGTCGCCCAAGATTCAGGATTCAAATAATTTAAATATTGTTGATTAATAAATGAAATGTCAAACCAAAAACAAAATTTCACTTGCCCATTATACAAAATTATATCAAACATCAAGTGGTGTAGTTCAACCCACAAACAAAATGAACTGACGCAACAAGTGAAATGGATGGATGCTATTCCGGAGTATATTATAATCCAATCAGGATTCATATGAGACACCAACAGAAGGACCAAAATGAAAAATAATCTGAGTACTCCAGAAGAAAGATTACACAAACACAAAACAAAATGAACTCACACAAGATGTGTAGTATGAGCAGCCTAAAATAGAAAAATAACAGTATAACAGCCAATCAACAGCTATTCAATTTAGGAACAGAGGCATTTTATTCATTTTCATGGCTCCAGATTTGTATGGAATGGTTTTGAGAACCTTCTGAATATGGACTTGAGATTGCAATAAAAATAATTCATTAAATTTTAAAATTTCTACTTTTAGTGATTTTATCCTAAGTTTTTTACAATGGATTTCAATAGCAACATCTTCAACTGCGCCAGCAGCCAAGCCAGCTTCAATGGAGGCAAGGCTCAGAACGTGGAGGCACCTGTTTATACTCAAGCCTTTGAGGCAGGTAACAAGGAAGCTGATCTGTTACTGTCCCCCAACCCATATGGCTTTGACTTGTTTGAGAGTCACTTTGCGTCTAGTGCTGCCCCCGCTCCCACCCCCCACCCCCCATAAGCTGCCCATCAACCAACCAATCAGGATGGCAACCCCAATTCAGAACAACTTCCCGCCATTGCCCAACCTGCCCCTCCCTCAGCCAATCAGGCTTCAGCTCCCCCCGCCCAGCGCCCCAAGCAACAAATCATCACTGCCCAAATTCTTCAGGAAATTGTGGCACTCAGCCTGCAGGGTCTGTCCTGGGATCAGATCGCTGACCAATTGCAATTTACCCAAGCTACTGTCATGCAGGAATTCAACAGCATGATGAACAGGGGGAATTGGATTGGGGCAACCAAGAAGCCCAAGAAGGCCCAAGAGTCCCATATAACTGAGGCATACCAAATAATGCTTGACCTCCTCCAGCGGGACCCCAAGCTTCCCTTGACCCAGGTCTGGAAGCAACTTGCTCACCATGGCATTTGGGTGTCTGAGCGTATGGTACAGCTCTGGATGTACAGGAAGGTGGCTTCTGTACGGGTTCTTACCAATTTTGCTGGCAACCAATGGGATGGCGCTGAGGATTCCCTGTATGATCCTGCCATTGAATCCACCCTGGTCCGTTGCTTGACTAGTCTGTCAGATGATGTCATTTTCATCTCCTACTACAAGCTATTGTTAGCTTTTGATGACTTTGGTGAGCAAGGAAGAGCCGCCACTCAAAAAGGAAGGAAGAAGGTCAAGAAGGGGACGTTTATTGGTGCATTTCTGGCTGTGCTGGCCAAGGGTTTTGTCTATTATTGGACAAACCCTGATTTTGTCAATGGATACTCTTACAGCCACATCCTTGGTGGATTGCTCGACTCCTGGGATGGCTCAAATTCCAAATACCAGGTTTTCTTGAGCCACCAGATGGAGGGAAGCTCCAGTGCCCTCAAGGCCATCCAGGGACGCGGGCACCAGGCCTCAGTCTACCCTGCCGGCCATGCCAACGTCCATCTGGGAGATGTTGTCTTCTTTAACATGGGGTCCACACTATGGGAGCACCGCCCTCAGGCTTTCAACAACCTCTATCTTGGGGTCCTTGATAACAATTTTCTCTTTGGTTGCCAAATGGTGGCTGACTTGTTTGCGCAAATGGTTTTCCATGTGAACATGGGCAGCCAATCACGTAAGGATAAGCGCCTTCCACCTTGGGCAACAGCCACTTACCAGCCCATCCAGCCAATGACTGATGAGGAGTACAACAAGCAGTATATGGCAGCCATCACGCGAAATCCTCCTGACTCCACCCCCACCACCAACACCCCTAACCTGCAAGCCCAACCCACCCAATCCCAGACCCCCCAGGCCAGCACTGCCTCTACATCTTCCTTCCTGCGTTATTCTGCCTCCTAGGCATCACTTCCCCCTGCCTCAATAAACCCCCTGTCACCAAAAATTTTATATTTATATTATCTTTATTTTGAATTTCAATTGTTCATGTTCTCTTTGTTAATAGTTGGTTTTATTCTTTATGTTAAGCTTATTTCTATAAAATCATATATTTACTATGGTGTGTATCTAGATCCTGAACTCAGTTATTTTTAGCACCAAACCACAGCCCCTTGTGAAAATATTAACAACAACTTGGTGATCAGCTAAATTTGAATTAGAAAATTATAGTGTTAACTGTCTTTAGATAAAGTTGTTACTGATCTGAATTCAAAACCTTAATGATAAACTTTAAGACAATCAGGAGCCAAGTGATAAAGTGACTGTTGTGACATAAAGGGTCATTCAATAATTCTTTGATGCATGTGCACTAATTAATATGATTGGCTGGATGTTTTGCCATTGTACGCCATTGCTGCTATGGTGAGTTGTTGATGGACTAGTGTTAACTCAGCGGCTGATTGGGCACTATTCCATCAACAACTTGCCACAGCAGCAATGGCATACAATGGCAAAACATCCAGCCAATCATATTAATTAGCGCACATGCATCAAAGAATTATTAAATGACCCTTTATGTCACAACAATCACTTTATCACTTGGCTCCTGATTGGCTTAAAGTTTATCATTAAGGTTTTGAATTCAGATCAGTAACAAACTTATCTAAAATCAGTTAACACTATAATTTTCTAATTCAAATTTAGCTGATCACCAAGTTGTTGTTAATATTTTCACAAGGGGCTGTGTCAAGCGCCAAAAATAATATGGTAACCAGGGAAACAATGCCACACAAAGCAAACAACACATATTGAAATGTATGTAAAACATATACAAAATGGGTAAAAAGATGGGATAATGTAGTAAATGGGAAAACAAAAAGGAATAAACAAAGAGGCAATTGTATCAAAATAATACAGAATTTATTGGGGCAAGAGCTATAAAAACATATGAAAAGGTTAGTAAAAAATCAATGAGAAAATTGGAAAAACTTCTAAGAGACCTTGACTTGGCAATCGCCAAAATCAAAGAAATTGACCGCAAGGTCAAGGAAAAAGTGAAGTCTGCCATCCTTGAAGGGGACAAAATCAAAAAGGTGTCTGCCAAGTCACTCATGACCAAAATACCAGACATACCTGAGAAGACAATAGAGCGCCTACTTAATATTCAAAAAACAGTGGTTGAGGGGCTCCAGTTCAAGTCCTTTGCACTCTCTGCGCCATCTGTCTGGACAGACAACCCTGAGATGTACGCACATCTCAAACCTGCCAAGAGGGCCCGCAAGGAGGACACCAAGACGCCTGCACAGCTGCTTGTGCCAAGGATGACAAAGCCTGCCAAAGCCGCCGGCAAAGAAGAAACCCAAGAAGGTAACCTAAGAAAATAAATTTAATAAAATTTTACAAATACTTACCTTTTTTTAGAAGAAGTTGATGGCAAACTCCACCGGGTCCTGGTTCCTTTTGTTCCCCCCACATTCTACTCAAATTTTGCCACTCACGTGGCAAAGCAGCTTTTCCTGTCCCCCCTGTCTTGCAGGAGCTCAAAGATAGGATTCACGGTGAATTCCCAATGTCCAGGGAGGCATTGGCTGGGCTAACACATGAAGAGGGGGCATCTGAGTGGGCAGTTACTGCCTACAAGGATGCTCAACTGGTCCTCCTGGACCCAATTAACCTCAGTGGAGTTTACTGTATAAACTCCATTTAGCTTTTTTGGGACGTCCTGGCAATGCTCCCATTCAAGAATATACCAGAGATGGGCCAGGCCCATGCGGCTGCTTGCTTCTGCTTCCTGGTGGAGCACACCCTGTCCTACTTGCTGGAGAACTTCAGGCGCACAGTAGAAAAACTGGCTGTTGCAGATGCAACAGCTGTGAAGAAGACTAAAATCCTCCTAGCGGACTTTGGGCTGGCCTGGAGTGCAGACAAGACAGGGGTCCCAGATGCTATGGATCTTACCTTTGGCAAAACAAAACACGAGAAAAAAAATAAGCGCAGTATACAATAAGCTGTGTGAGTTTACAGAAGCCTTTGCTGGGCAAAGGCTTCACTTGGTGGTTTACCTGGGGTTCCTGTTTTACTTTGAAATGAGCGCCAGTGTGGAGGACCTGGACAGGGTCCTTATGGGGATTGGCGAGGCCCAACTTGCTCTCAACGGGAAAAAAGTCCCCCCAGGTTACAACTCAGTTGACCATGTTATCCAGGACGCCCTGGTCCTGGCAGGAATCTACGGGTTTGTGGCCCCGCCTGAGAAGCTGCTGCTTCACTCCCACCTCACCATCCTCCCTTTTACCAGCAGGCAAGAATATATTAACCAGGGTGTATCCACTGTCCACAGTGTGGCGGTGGAGGTTGTGCGCCACCTCCATTGTGGGGTGGGTACATACCGCCAAACCCATTATAGGCGCTCCTAATTTATTCTCTATACCAATAAATATATTTACCCTCTAGATTATTTTTATTATAATTAATAATTTTATAAAATAATATTTTAGCAAACATTACTTACAAAATAAATTCCAGGAAGGTTTTAATAAAAGCATATAATATATGTCAATAAAATCTACTTCTAATTTGTAAGATTTACATTTTTTTAGTTTGCTTTTTATATTTATTTGCCAAAAATGATATTGATGTGTTTGCGTAATCCATTGTCAAGCGTTTGGTATACCCTTGGATGCAATAATAAAAATGATTATAAATAAATAAATTACTAACCTTCATTTATGGTTGTGCTGAATGTGATTGCGGGCTTAGAAACATCTAAATATAAAATGATATTTAATAAATCTTGAATAGTAAATAAGAGAATATAAAAAAATTGGACACACTAAGCCTTTAGTTGATTGGCTGTCTGGCTAGGCATGCAGGGATGAACAAATCAGTGTGGCCATAGAATTTGGCCACAGTCTCAGCTGGGAGGGTATGGATCCTGGCCTGCAGCAAATCAAACAGGTCCTCAGTCCCTGTTGGGGTTCCTTGCTTGACAACTTGCTTGAGCCACCCAAAGACTTCCTCAATGGGATTAGGAAGGGCAAATAGGTGGGGGAGGAAGAGAAGGCGCATATTTGCCATGGCCAATTGCTGGGGGCCCACTGAAATGCTTGTGTCAATTGATGGAAATTCTTCAAGAATATCCGCCACCTTGTGGAGACCAATGTTGTCCAGCACAATTACGTTGGTGAAGCCCGGGCTTGTGCACCTCAGGTGCTCCTGGACCAATTGGAGGAATGATAGGAAGGTCTGGCTATTGTGAGATCCCAATATCATTTGGTAGAGCTCAACCCCCTTTGGACCAAGGAGAGCCATCATCAAATAGGCTGTGGCGCGGACTGCAGCACGCCGAGCCATCCCATCATTGGAGCCTCTGGGGACATACCCATACTCATTGCGCATTGATGAGGCAAATGCTGATTTGTCAATGTAGTAAAATTTGACCGCCCCCTTGGCTTTTAGGGCAGTATACGCCTCTGCGTATTTTCTCCGGGTCTCAATATTGGCTGGGCTGTTCCAATTGTATGGGGATACCCTGAGTTTTTTCCAGGAAAATCACATTCCCTTGACCAAATGATAATAGAAGGAAATTGAGGCCTCAACCCCAAAAGCAGACTTGACCATGGCCTGTATATTTGCCAGTTCAAGATGGCAATCTTGGGTTATCCACTGGCGGATTGCCCATTTGTGCTCCTTTGTGAGCATGGTTGACACACGCAAGGATTTCTCTGCGACAAGGACTCAACCCATGTTGAGGAACTTGTTGAAGGTCTTTGAGGCGTACTTGGGATCCACCCCCAACAATGGCTGCGGCCGCCTTGTAATTGCCTTATTCACGCATTAGATTAAGCAGGATGATGCGTTGGATGTTGGGGATGCGCTTCTGAGCGGGCTTTTTAGCAGTGGGGATTGACTCATCAGCATTGGGCAAGGCACAGGGCATAGGCACCTTGTTGTAGAAGGCTGCAACTTTCTTGTGCACCAGTTGTCCCTCATCAGTTTGAAAGAACTTGGGCTCCTTGTTGTCCTCCTTATTGCCATTGCTTATGTATGGCTCATAGCTAGTATCAAGTACAGGCTTAACCTTCTCCAGCATGGCTGACGGGACCAACTCTTGCTGGTACACAGCGTCAAACACATACAAAGTAATTTCTACCTCCTTGTTTCTAACCATTTTGGTAGTGGTGACCTTGGTGGGCTTCTGGGTCAGCTTGGGGACCCAAGGGTTTATGCTCTGCACCCTAGCAGCTTGTGCTCCTTGAACCGGCTGTGTCAGTGCAGCATCACTATGGAACTCTCCTCTTCTGCCTCCCTCCTGAGTAGGCACTTGTGTTGTACTGAGTCTATTCTTTGACCCGCAGGGGCGACCGCAACCGCGGCGCCTGACGGGTGCATTGGTACTCTGGTGTTGTGTTCCTTCCATTTTAAAATTTAATAAAATACTAAATAAATTTTATTTAAGTTACTCCCTAATTTTAATTTTTGCTTTTATATGAATATGGATATTTAATTAGAGGTTTTCTCATCCAATATCCCAATTATAGATTTTTTATTTCTTAGTTAGTTGTTTTTGGTTTTACAATGCCTATTTTTGAATACCCAAAATAATTACCACCCTTTTCCCGGATTTTATGCCAAATATAAGCACCCAACACAATATTTTTAAAATTTATGTTTCAGATCTTGTGTCTTATTTTAGATGCCTTGGTATCATTATTGATTACAATCCATTGCACAAACTGCGTGAGTGATTTTGTTTGTGTTTTGAGTTTCTATTGTGTTTTGTTTTTGGATTGAGTTTTGACACACCATGTGTGGGTGTATTTTGTCACCAATTCACATAGTAAACATATGTACACTGAAAGCCAACTCACACCATTTTGTTTGTGAATCCATGTATTTTTGAAAGCATTTTGAATGGTTTTGCTTTGCGCGTGAGTACTTTGTTGCTGTGTTGACCCATTTTGCCTATTAGCGCCAAAAATCCCTGTTAACAAAGTGTATATTTTAACCTGCTAGTTGAATTTTGTTTAAATCTGAAATGATTTTTTTTAAATCTGAGTTCATTTTGCTTGTTGCCATAGCTTTTAAAACTACTGTATTACTCTGAAAGGCTTAGTGGACTCCATGGTGCCAAACTCTGATCCCTGGTCCATACTTGAGCGGTCCCTATCTTGCATTATCAAGTTAGCACCCATCCTAGGGTGGGCATTACCCACTGGCCCGCAGTACCCTGTCCCAAGTCACCAAATGCCTCTATCTTTGCCTGGCTTCCTAACATAAACAGAGATAAAATATGGTTCATTCATAAAAGTTTATTTTTAAACATTGAAAGCTCCTTTTTTGAAAATCTTAATTATTTTTGAGACTCAAAATAGAAATAGTGGATTTCAGGAGTGAATTCACCAAAATCTAAAGAGGGAATCACTGCATTATTTTCAATGTATATGCTTTTAAATTTAGCCATTTATGTCAGAGAGAATGTCTTAAATAGAAAACACACTTGAACAAAATTAATATCCTAAAAATACTTTTTTTTTCTTTTTTAATAGAATTTTAATTGCTTTTTTGTTTATGATGGCTTTTAAAAGTAAATATAACTTTGATATTGTTGAGAAAAAGTACCAGGAGCAACTACAATGTCAGGATACTGATCAAGAGGTTGCAACTGACATGGTCTTTGTCTATACCCATCTCAACTTAAGTTGTGAGGAGGCCAAGTTGTATGTGTTGCCAGGTGCAGCACTGTGTGGCTTTTCTGATAGCCAATATGTTGAGCCCCAATATCAGGCCAAACCTGAGCCTGTGCCACACTTTAGAGAATAGGCAAATTTTGCCTCATCTAACCCAATTCAACCATTGCTTGATAATTTGGGCCAATCATAGCAAGACCTGCATATCTGGATACCAGTATGCTAAGTGGGCTCCACAAGCAACACCTAGTAACCAATGAGATTGTTGAGGGGATTATGAGCCTCAACCAAGGTGGCATGGTATTTGCAGAAATTGCCACCCACATAAAATTCAACAAGGCAGTGGTTAGACACAAATTCCAAGCTCTCATTGAGAGAGGAGACACTAAGCTGACCAAGAATCCAAAGAAGCAAGTAGATTCCCAGATCAAGGATGCCTATCATATCATGCTTGCCCTACTCCAGCAGGACCCCTACCTTAAAATGACTGAGGTCCATTGCCTACTTGGGCTCCACGGCATCTTCATTGCCTGCCTCACTGCACAGTTATGGATGCATGAGCTTGTTGTTGGAATCCTTGTTCTAATCAATTGGCTGCATGATGATTGGGATGGTGACTCTGATTTGACACAACACTCATTGATTGATACCATCATTACCTGCTGCCTTTCCAGTATTTCAGATGCTGTCATATTTATATTGTTAAGTATATACTTCTGAGAAGTGTAATAAACAAAATAAAGGGGAAAATTAAGAAAGGAATGATACTTTATTAATATGAATATTGAGGATTATATAGTATCATGAGAAGCCACATACTGTCCATTTACTTCATGACAGTCATGGGGCTTTTCCAGGTAGTTTTTTTGCTTAGGGCTTGAAAGGTTTGATCCCTGTAATAGATGGCCAAATGATAAGAGTGCCACTGATTTAATTATTAGTTGGGGAATCACTCGGGAATTACTTTTCTGAGAGGGAGTAATAAAGATGTTGCAACAATATCTTACTATAAATTGGCATTAAATATCCAAGATTATGGGAATTTGGGAAAAAGAACACCCTCAAAGATAAAAAGAAGAAAAATCAGGGCACAGTCATTGGTTCATTCCTGGCAACTTCCCCCAAAGAGACTGTGTTGTAACTGTGCTGTTTTAGCAGAGTTACACGGGGAAAATATTTAAAAACTAGATAATAATATTTTTTGTGAGATAGTGATTATATAGTCATAGTGAATCAATGGATAGCAGTAACATGATTGCTGATCACACAGTTGGATTGAAGAAGGGGGTGGCTTGATCCTGATAATGAGTCAAGCGCTAAATTGAGGTATCCACTGTGAAGGATCATCATCTGTTCATGTTGTTGGATTTGGTAATTTGAGTTGACTTTCTAGTCTGGCTTTGGGTGACCAGATAATTGGAATGCAGGTCACAAGCCTGCTTGGTTGGAACCTTGCTGGCAGGTTGAGCCTGCAGTTTTGACAACTGTATTATACCAAACTGTGAGAATTAGGGAGCAGTTTAAGAGAAAATAAAACCAAGCTCTCAATCACAATAAAATTGCAGTTTCAGCAACAACCAAAAGGTCATTGCCAAAAATTCCTGGGAGGCCAAAGGGGGAAGGAATTAACTGAACACCAAAAGCAACAGATAAAACCAAATGGCCGGATTAGACTAACAAATTTTGAACTTTATTAGAGTAGAGAATGATGAAGCAAGGTCTTTTACAACTATTGCATTCATTTAAGGGGGGATGGAATTGGGGTGTGAGATCAAATGTCACCAAACCAATTGACCAATGAAATGACCAAATATGAGTGCATTTCTAAAGGCAGGAAAATCTTGAAAATTTTTGAATGGACAGAATAAAAAAGGAAAACTGACTCAACTAAAAAATTGAAGAACCTGCTTTGGACGCAATTATCACTGCTCTCAGCCGCTCTTGCACATGATATTTAACCAGAGGTGTCACTTGGGTGGGTTAAGTGGTGCATCTATGGAATAATTCCAAAAGTATTAACTTGAGGGCTTTTCTTGGGCTTTTCAGTAACTTTTGGATAATTGTTCAAGCACAATTTGGTGGAGGTCCCCAAGTATTTGGTGGGAATTGAAGTAGAGGCCTAAGGGAGAGGCGTAACTTTACACAAACCACATCCAGCTACACAAATGTATACATGTACAGGAAATACCTATCAGACCTTCTTGCTATCTAGAGATTAAATAATTCCAGATTCAAGATTTTCCTGAGCCATCAAATAAAGTGCTCTAAAGTGGCCTTCAAGAAGATCCAATCAGGCAGCCACAATGTCTCAATTTTTACTGCTGGCCATGCAAATATCCACCTTGGAGATGTGTTGTTCTTCAACATTGAGGACAAAATCCAAGAGCACAACCCCATAACATTCAATCAGGTTCTTATTGCTGCTCACAAACACACTGGGCTTCCCCCTTTCAGAAGGTCACTGACATGTTTATCAAGCCAGCCCTGAATGCTAATGACCATAGTCAATCTTCTCTTGATCTATAGATGCCCTCTTGTGGGTCCCTGTGTCTGGAATATTCCTGGCAAAACAGTTCAAGAAATCAATATTTTCTGAAAAATAGTGGAGAACAAGGAAGGAAATTATTTGCTGCAGTTCCCCCTGATGACAAATGTGGTGAAGTTGACTCCCTGGTACTTGACACTTTGTCAAGTACCAGGGAGTCAAGTGCCGCATATGTGAATCTATTAGTATTTTTGGCTTAACTGATTTTAAGCTAATTTTACTAGTAATATAGGGGTTCAAAACCAAAAACCAAGTTTAAATTTACTCAAATTTGGCTCTGTTTAATAATTTGGTTAGCTAAAAGACCAATTTAAGGGGCAATTTATAAGTAAATTTACTAGCAAAAATAAAAAACCTGTATTTGACACTCTAAAAGAAAAAGTGACCAGTTTGACACTTTTTAAGCCAAATCTCAATTTTATTAATAAAATACATATGCACTTATATAAAGTTAATGGTTTACTATTATATATGTATTAGCAGTGTCCACATTTGTAAATCAAGCTCTGCTATACTGGATTTAGTGGTATAGACATAAATCAAATACCCCACTTGTTTTACATTATGTCATTCCTGAGGTTGTGGAGTAAGTGGTGCCACCTAAATTAAGCCCAATTTATTAAGATATTTAATATATAATTTATAAAAAACAGAAACTTGTATCCCCCTTTGTTTGACTCTATCCACTTGCCATCCAATTGGTTTTGGATTTAACTAATTAAAGGCTCATAATCAAGGCTAAATTAATAAGTGACGCACTATGAGCACCACTCAACACTCATCCACTTGACACTTTAACTTGGGGATTAGTGCAGAGAGCTTATTAACGTTGTAGATAACACCATGGTAAATAATTCACTCCCAGCTCCTCCCAGCATAACTTAATCATTAATAAACACCTTCCTACTCATTTACTTTTTTAACTTATGTTTTATTTCTGAGCATATGAAACTGCCTTGCTTTTGGGTTAACTTTCAAACCTGCTTTAAATTTAAGCAAGTTTTATATGTAAAAAACATAGTAAATTTGATTTTTCTGCTCAACTCTGGCATACTCAACAGTCAGAATTCAGCTTTTCCCAGCTTATTGACAGTGCCAAACTTGACACTTTACTTTGTTTTGCATTTTTAACTCTCAATAAAAATCCACATAATAATTTTTTTGTAATTATAATCTACTACTCTTCCTTCTACTCCCCATATAATTTTTATATACTTTTTTTAAAATTTTTAATTATACTTAGACATTGATTTATCACTAAGTTGTTATGCTGAACCTAACATATTTGATGCTTCATCATAAAATCACTTATTTTCTATGTTTTAACCTTTATATCTATACTTTGAGTTTCTATTTTGCTTCTATTTACTTTGTTATGCTTCTTTTTTGATAAATAAAACTTTATTTACATACTTTTTACTTAACTTTTGCTTTACTTTACCTCTTTGTGTTTTATATCTTTCATACTGTTTTATTTAAAAAACTAAACTTTTCTTTAGCCAAGATCAAACAAGAACAATAAGCCTACCAAGCGCCAAGCCTCCAAGGGCTCTAAAGAACCTTTCACCACCCCCAAGCGTGTCAAGAAGCCTGAAAAGGCAAAGTCTCCTATTCCATCTCACCCACTCCTCCACCTTCCACCCTCCTTTTCTACTTCCTCTTCACCTTCTCCCCAAAATCCCTCCCCCAATAAATCTGATGGTGATCTTATCAACCAGTTTTTTTACCACTCAGAGACCAACTCTGAGCCCACTAAGGAGCGCCGTACCAAGAAGACAAAGGCTGCCAAGGAGCCCACTTCTTCTTCTGCTAAGAAAAATGAGGCATCCAAGCAGGCCTCAAAAAACCTTTCCCCTCCCCCCTCCTGATGGCTCTTCCCCCTCCCTCATCTGACCCCCAAGATGAGCCTGAGGAGTACTCTAAGAAGTTTAAAGCTTCTGGTCATGTGGCTTGGGATCCACTGGCCATCCACAACATCTGCAATATGGACAGAGAGTTTAAAGTCCCCAAGCCCTTCCCTCCTTTCCCCCATCATGTCAGTAAAAGGCGGCCCTGGCTATGTCACTGACAACTACATATTTAACTGTAATAACCAAAAGCACCAAACCAAGAGCAAGCACTTTGTCTGTGAGGATAAGACTTGCGGAGCCTGGCTAAACATCAAGGGCTGGGAGCAAGTAACAGCAGTGAAGGGGGAGCACACTTGTGAGCCCCCCAATCATCTAATCACTCAGATGTTAAAATGGTACCTTGTTCAAGTAATACCCACATCCTCTCATCTCTGGGCTTCTGATCTGGCCATAAAGGCTTTGCAACATCTCAAACCCAACAATCTTAAGTTGGTGCCAACTCAAGAGCAGTTGGTTAAGTTCATCAGCAATAAGTGTATTGCTGCCAATCCTCCTCCCCCCAAGGCTTCAGACGTCCTCTCAGAGCTTACGCTCACCCACAAGCTCAAGCAGTTTCCAAGTGAGGAGCGCTTCCTCCTCCATGATGACAGGCCTGCCACCAAGGACCACATAATCTGCTACTCAACTTGAAAGAACCCAATGGAGTGAAAAGGGCGTCAATCTGTCTAGTTGATGGTACCTTCACCACCTGCCCCCAGATGTTCTACCAGATCTGGATGGCCCATGCCCAGATTGGCATCTGGGTGATTCCACTTGTGTTTTTTTCTTCTCCCTGGGGCCACCAAGGCCATATATACCCGTGCTTTCTCCATCCTTTGCAAGGCACTTTCACTCCTTCCCCCCAACAACAATGATGCCAAGAAGACCCCCCCCCCACACCTGCGCAAACCCTCCTGCTGCTGACAAGGACCAGGCCACCTTGGACTCAGAGAAAAAGGTAAGGTTCAAGCTCTAGGGCCTCACATGTGCATTATGGACTTCAAGCCTGCTCAGTTCAATGAATTTGAGCAGATGTTTAGTAGGGAGGTGCAGGGGTGCCACTTTCACTTCTGCCAAGCAGTTGCTTTCAATGTGCAGGCCTATGCTGAGCTAAGTAGGTTGAGCCGGAGGGACACTTTGGACACCTGCAAATTTGTGCTGGCACAATTCAGTGCCTTGGCTTTTTTAAAGCCAGAGCACACTGCACAGGGGTTTGAAGTTCTCTCAAAGGATCCTTACATAGAAAAGCATGTGCATTTCAGGCCCTTCCTTGAGTAATTTAAGCCCTATTAGATTGGGAATCTCTTCACTCAGAGGTGAGGCAAGGCCTGCGCCAAGGCCAATTGGGATGTTTACCGGGCGGCCATCAACAGGGAGCTCAAGACCACCTCAGCACTAGAGGCTTATCACAAACACCTCAAGGCCAACTTTGGGCTCCACCCAAAGTTTAATAAGTTATTCTCCCTCCTGCAGCATGAGCAAGAAAAAGCCATCTCCAAGCTCAGAGATCTTGCCAACTGCGTTCCCCCACCAAGCCTACCACCCTCTTCACCCTCTTTACCAAGGCCATCCAGGGTGCAGCCAAGAACAAGTACAAGGCCTCTGAGATCAAGTAGCAGCTTGAGATTATTGCCTATGCTCTCCTGGAAGGGGCTAAAATGAAGAAGGGGAATAATGGGGAGGAATAAACTTGCTGTCTTGCTTCTATGGTTTTTACTTTTAATTTTTTAGCTTTGTTTTTTAATTTTTAGTTTTGATCATTTAGTTTTTAGTTTTTAGTTTTAATTTTTAATTTTTTTTTGATTTAATTAGATAAAACTAATTATTTTGTGTATACATGGCAAGTTTGAGATGAATAGTTATAGTTGAAAGTGAGTGAAATATCTTAATTTTTGTTAATTTACTAGTAAAACATAAGATATTCACAGTTGTGTTTACATGAATTATATCAAATAAATATTACTATATCTTAATATTTTGATAACTTAATCAATTGTGTTTGTGTTTATTTTTTCTTATTAGAATTTTAATTTTTATGGTAATCAAAAATATTTTTATAATGAAGAGTGTAAATTACGTAGTAAAATGAGAAATGATTGCTTATTTCTCCTTATTTGTATTAAGTAAGGTAGTGTTTTATTGCATTTTTGAGCTCTATGAAGTCACTTTAGTATACCTTAGCTGTAAAGCTTAATTTTTTTATATTAAAAGTTTTCAGTACATCAAGATTTTTTAGTTAAAAAAGTATGAATTTCCAGCTGTCAATCAGAGAAAAAGCTGAATTCTTACTTTAAAATAGTGTCAAGCACCAGGGAGTTAATCAACAGGGAGTCAAACTTACCACAGTTGCCCCCTGATTGGGGAAACTACTGCAAAAAAAGTTCAGCAGAATTTTTTTTTAAAAATTTAAAATTTGGCTATGCAGCCTTTTATAGGCCAGCCACGGGCCACGCGCCCACTCACCCAAACACTCCTGCCACCCTGTGTTGCAATATTGAGTACTCCACTCTAATTGCTATTGAGATAATTGGAATTAATACATTAATACAATTTGAAAATTAATTCCTTAAGTTGATTTCCTCAATTGCAATTGGATTCAACTGGTGGAGCTAAAATACTCAGGCTTATTATCAACCCATATGAGTTTAATAAACACAGATTTTAATCTTACATGTAACATATACTTTAATATTGCATTTTATTTAGAAGTTGAAGTTGGTGTTTAGTAAGTCTTAAATAGTTTAGTGATATTAGTATATTTTATATATAGTTTAGTTAAGATAAACCTCAGTTTGTAGAATTAGCTAGTTTAGATAGCCCAAATTTATGATACCCTGCCAGCCAGCCCATCCCCTGCCAAATGGAGAAATTGTCATATTTGGAAACCAAAAAAGATAATTTACCTAAGTTCTAAATTAGGGAGAACTGCTGCCCAATTTGGGAATCTATCAAACGCAGAAGGGGCTGACAAGCCCATCTGTAGTATTATTCCTACACCAAATCCAGCACATGAATTTAGGTGTGTGAAGAAGGCCCAATGCTCTTCATGCCACTGCAAGTTATATTTTGGAAATACATTTTCACTTTAAAATTCACAATGCCATCCAGGAATGGGAATCTCAGGCAACATCAAGGATCCTGGGACCCCAATACAATGCTTTCCAATATTCCTGCCACATAGGGGCACTAGTATATAACAAATACAAATCTCTTGATGATAGTTGTGCTATAATTGAGAGAAATTACTCTCAATTATTATCACATAAAACATCTAAAGACTTTACCACTACAGAAAGTCAGACAATAAGCTTTGTCAACCCTCTCCTAGGAGCCAGGAGATGAATCATCTTATCTTCTCTGCTATTATCACAGCCTGCTTAGGAATTGGAGGCCACCAGACCATGTTTAAATCATATGGGCTATTCCAAGAACCCACTGACAAGTACTACTACAAGGAGCCTGCACAACTAAACTCCTCCCAGCTTTACTCCTGGCCCACATATTTTTACCCCACTCAACCATGTTCATATATGTATACACCTTTATGTACTATGTAATCACTTATTTTGCCAGTAATTTTGGACAATTTAATGCGCACACCAATGTATTTCATTGAGTATTGAGTGTATACTCAATTGTCACCTCACTCATAGGGTTTCAAGTGTCGAAATTGGCAGCTTACCTGGCTAAAATACTCCCCCACATGCTGGGGTTTTACACCCTGGTGTGCAAGCCAATCAACATGCTCCTCAAGTATGAATATGATGTCATGCATTGAAAATTTCTCTAAGCTAGTCAAATCAGCCACGCGCCCCTAGGATCTCTAACTGCCCTAGTCCCCAGCCAACTCTTCCAGTTGACTAAGGCCAATCCCCCGCCAATCCAGTTATTTCCTCACAACCCAGCTCGCCAACTAGTTTGCCCCCTCCACTCCCACATATTTTTAATCAAACCTTGTCCCCCAAACATTTTTTAATTATAAAATATATCTTGTTTTATCTTTTGAGATTTTTTAATTTACAGTATATTACATTTAATTATAATGATGATAAAATAATTAAGAGGCAATTTCAATACAAATGCTTTAATTTTTTAATAATATTTATTTATACTCTAAATACAATATTTGTGAAGTGCTACAATCAAGTGAATTTAAGTAACCACAAATACAAAAGACCAGCCAATCAGAATTTTTATTAGTTTTATGTTGTCCTTGATGATTGGCTCAAAATAAGACATGTATATGTTCTTATGCCCAGTTTAACTTAGTAAATTAAGCCTGTTGGCAAAAACTGTCTGTGTTTGCCAATTGGCACACCTTCTTGTGGTCAATCTGGAGCCAGAGAAACCAGTGATTATGTGCTATATTGACCACAAAAATACGTGCTATTTGGCAAACACAGACAATCTTTTGCCAACAGGCTTAATTTACTAAGTTAAACTGGGCATAAGAACATATACATGTCTTATTTTGAGCCAATCATCAAGGACAACATAAAACTAATAAAAATTCTGATTGGCTAGTCTTTTGTACTTGTGGTTTCTTAAACTCACTTGATTGTAGCACTTCACAAAGATTAAATATATAATATATAAACATAAACATAAACTAGGCTAGTCTAATAAATAAATAATTTAATTCAACACATATACCTGTTTTGAAATACATGGTTTAAATATAATCCCTGAAAGTGATTAACTTTATTAATATATTTTTGCTCCAGCATATAACTAGTATACTAAGTTAAGAACAAATTATGTTGTACTGGGACAAATAATGCCATTTGGAATACCCAAAATGGATTATTTAAGGAAATCCTTTCCTTGCCCCCAATTATCAGGGGTATCCTCAATAGCACAGTTAAGTCAGCCTTCTTTGTCTCCCAAAATTAATTACAGTAGTTTTAAAATCTATGGTGACAAGCAAAAATAATTCATATTTAAATGAAATGAACTCAGATGTAAACAAATTTAAAAATAAATTTATATAAATTTACAATAGATTTGGGTTCATTTAAATTTTGTTTAAATCTGAGTTCATTTTTTTAAATCTGAATTATTTTTTGCTTGTTGCCATAGCTTTTAAAACTACTGTATGAACAAACTGGTAAATTAACAATTATTGAAGACCCAAAGACTATTAAATGCAGTAATTATCAAACCACTATCAACAAGCCACCAGAAAACAAATCAAAACATACCAATGAAGAGTGCAGCCAATCAGTTCCAGAAGAAAACAAGATAATCTACAAAAATGAATGTGGATACAGCTTTAACAAGTCTGATAAAATCAAGAAAGTCCACTCAGATAATCACAAATCAAAAACTAAACACATAATCATTAAAACTAAATCAATTAATAATGAAATCAACCTATCAGATAAAAAGCTGAGAGAAAATGAATCTGTAATCAATTCAACATGTGAAAGCAGACAATCAGATAGTGGTACTTTGAAAACTGAATGTGTAATCAATGCTGATAAATTAAATCACATAGTAGGAGACCAATAAAATGGCTCCAATATAAGATCAGAATTTGATTACCAGTGCGTAAATAATCTAGGAATCTTATCTAATCAGCCAAACAGCTCAGATAAAGGACAACAGCACCACACTGATGCCAGGGATCATACTATGAAAACAAGAAGCCAATCAGACTCCCCATTAAAAGAGGTTGTGGATGTCATACCAACCAAGCATCAAGTTATAATCAATCAAAATAGTGAGGTTACTTCCAACTGATCTCATTAACCCAAGCCAAGAAAACCCAATAAGCAACCCAGTTCAAAACTACAGTTGCTCTAGCCAAGGCAGAAACCTAAGTCAATGAATTAATTACCTGTTTAACCTTCCAAGCCTTAGCTATCACCCTTTCAGGCTGCTACAAGCCTGCAAGAAATCCTCACCCCCATCCTTTCAACCCCATCAGAGAGTGGTAAGTTCTGATCCCAACCCCAACCCCAACCCTCATCTTAACATTTAAGCTCTCCCATTCTATGCTGAAAATTTGGTCTAATAACTTAAAATGCTCCTCTTTTTGGTATAAAGAATTCTATATTTCCAACTGATTAATATAATAAACTCTTGTAATAATCTATGAACAAGCCTACCCAAATCCTGTGGTACTCCTCCTGATCTGGATAAACTTTTCTTGGAGTGTACCAGAAGGAATACCCCAACTGCCACCCACTCTCACTGAAACTATAGAAGAGTTATCTGGTATAAGTTTGGTCCTTGTTGTTTACATTACCATTATGTAGAAAAAGGCTTACATTCCTCTCAATATACATCACAATGTACCTTGGTATGTGATGGGATACTGTAAATTCAGAACCTAAATGTAAAATGCGGGATTATCAAATCATTGGTCCAAATTTCAAATCACTTTTGCAGGCAACTCAGCTGAGTGAAAATTAAAATATTTAATAAAATCAACCATTTAATTTGACTTTTTTGGTTTATTTAAATTGGCAAATTTCAAATCCCTTGAGCAGATAACTCAACTAACAAAAGACAAAACATAGCAAACAAATGTAGGATACATGAATCAGAAATATAGGATTCTAATGTACAATTTGAGATTTCCTTTATGTCAAACAAATCATTGACATCATGTAAAAATCAATGAATCTGAAATTGTGGAATTGTCAAATCCAAGAACCAAATTTCAAATAAAAATGAGGTGGATTTGAAATAAATATTGTTTATTGGTGTCTCAAAAAGGATGCTAAAGGATATAGAGTGGATTTGTGCTAATTCTTTTAGGAATCATAGTCATTCTCAAAAATCACCCTATTCCATTTTAGGACGGCTAAAATTTAGATGCTTGATTACAGTAGATTTTAAAAAACGCTAATAACAAAATAGAATTATATATTATAATCTATTTTAAGACATGTTGCCTTTTCCTTGGTGTGTTGATAGTTCATTTGCTGTTGATAATGTTCTTACATTTAATTTGATAGTTTTACCTCCAGTTGCCTTAGCAATGGGAAATCAAGTTGCCTCCCTGAGACCAGCTGTGGTTGTGTAGGCAACTTGATTTCCTATTGCCAAGGCAACTGGAGGTAAAACTATCCAATTAAATGCAAGCAAATTATCAATAGCAAATGAACTATCAAAACATCAAGGAAAAGACAATGTGATAAAATAGATTTTAATATATAATTCTATTTTATTATTAGTATTTTATAAAATCTACTGTAGTCAAGTATCCTTAATAGCAATGCATTAACACTTTTTGTAGTAAACTGATAGTTTATCTTCCCCCTCCTTCCTACCTTGAAAATTTTCATAAGTTTGTTTGGCCCCTGGCTACTCCAGGGCCAAAAAACTTTTAATTTTTTTTGCATCATCAGGAGGGTAGCTCATATATCATTATATGGTTTTGCGGTTGCTATATTAATGATTTAGAGTGCAGAATATTGCATTGTTTCCAGTTTAGACAATTTTACATTTCACTTAATTTCATGTCTAAACATGGTTGTTGAGATTGGATTTTTCATTTGATTTTATCCAGAGTGGAGCTTTTTGATTTGGGTTGATTTGTCCTAGTTTCTTACTGTTCATTCAATTTTGATTCCAGTTCCCGCAATTATTATTTGAGTTTACTAGTGGCATTCAAAAGCAATTTGAAATTTGGTTCTTGGATTTGACAATCCAGCAATTCCAAAAAAACATAGTAAACTTAATGAAAATGGTTGATGGATTTGAACACTTCAAATCTGATTCCAGTTGATTCATTTTGTCCATTAGAAATATGCAGTTCAACACAAACTTTGCAAAGTGTTTATAAGTTCCTGCATTTTTAAAATACAAATAAAAATACAAAGGATTCAATTTAACTAAAAAATACTATCCTGCAAAAGTGATTAAAAATTTAGACCAGTGATTTGACAATCCCACATTTTAACGTTCAAGTTCTGAATTTACAGTATTGTCAGAGATCCAATCTGTGGGGGGTTCTTGGGAACTTGCAGGCAGAAGCCTGCGGGCCCTGCAGGAAAGGCCCACCACAAGATTGATGCTAACTTTACAATATAATATAACAATTTGCCCAGGAGGGCCCAAGGTCCGCTCGCGGGTGCCATAGAATCAATTAAGCCAGTGAGAGTGATATAGATCACTCCAAATATCTGAGTGGATGTAGATTCATTAGCCGCAACAGATTCTTGCAGGCAGTTGGGCTGCAGGGTGAGAGGTGGTGTCATTGAGATCAAATATGCAGGCAGGTAGTTGTACTTTTTGAGGAATAGCAGAGGAGGTATGGTGATTTTGGTGCCTTCTCTGTAAACATTCTCTGTCTCTCTATTTCTAGCCTCTGGGTTGTAGATTAAGATTTCCTCTAGGGTGAATTCCAAATAATCTGGGTTGGGTGGGTATTCAGTGAAATGTACCAGGCCAAAGGGAGCTCCTGGTGCACAATAGAGTTTGGGTGGCTGGTCCGCAATTTCTTGGGTTAGGTAAGCGGGAGTTACGGAACTGCAGGAGTTAGAATGCAGATGAAATAGAACTAAAATCAAGTATGGGACAACCTGGCTGAACCAAAAGTTAATGTCACTTTATTGCAAGAATGGTAATGGGCAACTTCCTGGCGGTCCAGGGTATAAGTATGCCCATCTGCCATGGGTAAACTTTTACAAATTCCTTTGGTTCTGGTGCTACAGTCTACCAGGTTTTTCCAGTCCTTGGTGTCATCTGTTGCAGGAGTTAATTTATTGGCTGGTTTGAACTGAGAATACTAAAATTTCCTTGTCAGGTTGTGGGGTTGGTCATCTCTGGGTGACCCACGTTCTACGGGAAATTTCTTTGTTTCCCCTTCTGTGGTGGCCCAGGTTATTCCGGGATCTCTGGCTTGGTCTGCCCTCTTATTGGTTGGTTTAACAGGAACCTTTGGTGTGGGGAATCTTGATGCAGTTAATTTTTTATCAAGCCTTAGAAGATTCCCCAAAGTCAAATCCTGCTCTGGTTTGAGTCCAGAAATCTGCAGGTGGCTGGTCCTGCAGGCTGCCAGCCCGCAGAATATTGGGGTTCAATCCCTGTAGTTAAGGTTTTCTTATGCACATTTTCAACAGGAGTTTGTCACTTGTGACATCATCCCCTTCTATTTTGTTGCCCTCTCCTTCCTTGCCTTCTTTTCCAAGTATTGCTGTATGGCATTATGTGCGTTGGTCAGGTTGGAGACAAGTTCCCAGGTGCTCTCTTTGGGGGGAGGGTAACCTACCCATTTGACGTAGTACTGTGGGGTCTTGTAGTGGAGGCAGTGTCCATGGATGTACTTGACTTTGTATTTGATTTTGCATCCCTCTTGGATGCGCGGGGGGGGTTGGTCTTGATTTTCTGGTGAGGAAGGGAGGTTCCTTCTTTCTTGAATAGCAAAGATTGGTGGAAGACATTGTGGATTTTCCAAGTAGGCAGTAGCTCTAGTTTGTTTACCACTTCTCCTATTTGCTTTACATTATTGTAAGGGCTGCAGCAACAGTGAGCTATCTTCCTACTGGGTACGTGTAAGGGAACATTCTGTGAGATGAGGTAAACTTTTTTGCCTATCTCCAGAGGTTTCCTGGGTACCCTTTTCTTGTTGGCAAACATATGGTAGGTCTTAACGGCGCAGGTCAGGTTCCTAAGGCAGATTTCTTGGGTGGTATGTATTTATTCAATCCAAGCTCTTCCTGTTGTATTCTGTTTCTTCATGCCAATGCTGGGGTCCCATGATGGATTGAACCCATAGTTGGCCTTGAATGGGGACATTCCAGTGGAGGCGTGGTCTTTACTGTTGTATGCAAACTGGGCCATGGGAAGCATCTCAGCCCAATTGTCCTGGTCAAAGTTGGCATAGCATTGGAGGTATTGTTCCAGGATTTGGTTGACCTGTTCAGTTTGTCCATCTGTCTGCGGGTGGTAGGAGGTCAACACGCAACATTTTATTCCAAGGTCCTTCATCAGTTGGGTTTAGTAGTAGGAGGTGAACTGGGGTCCTTGGTTGGTGATGATTTCTTCCAGTGTGCCGTGTTGCATCAAGATGTAGTTGTGGAAGTTTCTGGCAGTTTCAGCTGCCGTGCAGTGGGTAGTGGTCAGGAGGAAGTAAGTTATTTTTGTGAAACATTAAACCATGACTAGGATTGTGTCAAAGGACTTCAAGGGGGGGAGTTTTACTATGTAATCCATTGACACCAACTTCCAGGGTCCAGGAGGGATGTCCAGAGGTCTCAGTAATCCTTCTGGCTTTGAGCAAAGCATCTTGGGTCTTCTGCAGGTTTCACAATCATTGATTTAGGCAGTTACTTCCTTGTCCATGCAAGGCCATGTGTAGTTCTTCTTGATACTTAAGAGGGATTTGTGTCTACTGGGATGGCCAGCCATCTCTGAATTGTGGTGGTCAATCAATATTTTGGTTCAGGTTGGGCCTTTGGGTACATAGATTCTGTTGTGGAGCATCAAGGTGGCACCTTTAAGGGAGTAACCTTTCTTTGAGTGATGGCAATCAGGTCCTTTGTCAGGGATTTGACTAGTTTGGTTGAATAAGCATCTTGTTTCTGAGCTCCTATTACGTTAGGTTTACTGGCAGCAATCTTCAAGTACATCAGTTGTATTCCTAGGCTGGCAGGATTTAGTATTGTATGGGTGTTGCAGTCCTTGATTTCTGTAGAGGAGGGAATCAGGTTTGCTCTCCTGCTCAAGGCGTCTGGTACTATGTTCACCTTTACTGGCTTGTAGTCTATGGTCAAGGTGTAGTCAGCCAGTTCTAAGGCCCATCTTGCTTGTCATTGGTTCAGCTGGTGTGGTTTGAAGAAATAGACTAAGTTCTTGTGGTCTTTCAGAACCTTTACTGGATGTTCAGCACCGCACAGGTATCTGTGCCAGTTCTTCAATGTCTTCATTATAGCTAGCATCTCCTTGTTGTATATTGGGTAGTTTTTCTTCAGCTGATAGCATCTTCTTGGAGTAATATGCTACAGGATGTAGCATACTATCCCCTCCTTCCTGAAGAAGGACCCCACCCACCACAAAGTTGGATGCATCTGTCTCAAGAACAAAAGGTTTATATGGGTTGGGCATGGCAAGGACAGGGGCAGACGTGAATGCCTCTTTCAGGGTCTTAAACACGGAGGTGCAATCATCAGTCCAGACAAACTGGACCTTTTCAGAGCAAAGACAGGTCAGGGGTAGTGTGATTTGAGAAATATTTAGGATGAAATTGATGCAACAATTTGCCAGGACAAAAAACTTCTCACATACTTTCTGCATTTGGGCACTGGCCAGGCTGTTACTGCTTCTACTTTGTCCTGTGCCATGGTAAACCCGCTGGTCTTCACTAAATATCCTAGGATTTCAACCTTGGACTGAAAGAATTCACATTTCTTCAGCTTAGCGTGTAAGTTGGCCTGAGAGTATTTTCCCAGTATTTGGTCAAGGTGTTAGAGGTGTTCTTTGTGTGACTTGCTGTATATGAGAATGTTGTCCAAATACACAACACAAAATTGGTCAAGGTACTTGCTTAGGACAGTGTTGATCATCTTTTGGAAAGTGCTGGGGGCGTTGCACAGGCCAGATGGCATTACTAGATATTCATACAACCCATATCTGGTTTTGAAAGATGTCTTGTACTTGTCTCCATCCTTGATTTGGATTTGGTTGAACACATCTCAAAGGTCAATTTTTTAGTACACCTAGGCTCCAGTCAGTACATCACAGAGGTCATCAGCGTTGGGGATGGGATAGCAGTTCTTCACTGTAATGTTGTTCAGTTTTTAGTAGTTCACGCAGGGACACATTCCATCATCTTTCTTTCCTAAAAACAGCATGGGTGACAAGCAAAAGGGCCTTTGATAGCCAGATGAAACCCCTTTTTTGTCATGTCCTCTAGATATGTTTTCAAGGCTAGTTGTTCACAGTGGTTGCAGCTGTAGATGAGGCCGTGGTGTGGCTGGGTCCCTGGTAGCAGGTCTATCATGTGATTGTATATTAAATGGCTGGGGAGATGAGTTGCTGCTTCCTTGCTGAAAACATGGTTCCACTTCTCTAGTAGGGCAGGTTGGATCCCCACACTGGGTTCCATTTTCAGGATCAAGAGTTTGTTGGGTCTTTCTCTGGCTGGACCCAGCTGGAACAGCACTACATTTCACAAATTGTCTACTTTCAAGGCAACTGTTTGGTTACAGAAGTCCAGGATGGCGCTGTACCTTTGGGATCAGGAGTCTCCTAGGATCAAGGGGTGAGGAAGTCTGTTCAGGATGATGGGGAGCGCTGGGTAGGTGTTCTGACCAATTTCCAATGGCAACTTGGTTGCACACCTGAATCCAAGGTAGTGAGAGCTGTTTCCCATGATCACTGCAACACCCTAAGTGGTAGACTTTAGTCCTAAGTCTTTTGCAAAAGTGGTTCAATAAAGCTTTCTTCAGCTCCTGTATCAATAAATGCTTTGAAAATCTGAGATGTTGTGAGTGTTTTCACTTTGACTTGGATAAATTTGTAAGACTGGGTGGAGGTGTTTATTTGTGCTAGGAAAACACTAGGACCACTCTTTTTGGGCAAGCCTTAGTGATGTGGCAGGGTTTGTGGCAGTAGAAACACCACCCTTCACAGTAGTGACGTTGTAGTTTCTCAGGGGGCATTTCTTGTCTACTGGGTGTCTGGGCGCAGTTCATGCGCTGAGTGGCAGGGGGCGCCTTCTTGGTTAAGGCTCAATCCTCTGCACAGAAGGAGTTATTTATCAAGGCCAAGCGTGGGGGATGGTGCTTAAGGAGTTCCTTCAAGGCAGGGCAGGCTTCTCAACAGTACAGGATGGCCAATAACTTGTCTTCAAGTTGGGTTCTAGCTTTCAGTTTAAGGAACTTGTTGGTGTAGGCTTTTAGGGTGTTAGGTCCTTGTCTAATGTCTAGTAAACTGATGAGGGCGTGGTGGCGGGTGTCTTGGTTATCTCCAGTAGCCATCAGTTCACTTTCAAATTAGGAGTAGTCCAGACAGAACCCATTGTCCTCTGCAGTGGCCTTCCCAAACCAGTCTAAAGCATTGCCAGAAAGCATGGAGTCCACCCCAAGGACTTCCTCAGTGTTGTTGGAGTATGATTTTGTGTTATCCTGGAAATGGAGATGGAGAACTGACATGGCTCTTCTGGCTTCTTCCAAGGTGAGCTTCCCCATCTGCGGCATGTCCACCTTGGTTGTGGTCTGATTGACTATAACGTTCTAAACCTGCAAATTTGGGGTCTTGATCTTCTTGATTCCAAGCAAGGCAACCTTTGGTTCTGTACTGGTTTGGTATCTGTTTCTGATGCAATTAGGTTGGTAACTAGCTTGTATGTATAGTAAACTGAAATCAATAAAAATAGCATAAAAGATGCCCCAAGAGTTATCAACATCCTGGGGCCCAGGTTACCATGGTTAAGTTAGGTTGCCATAATGTCAGGGATCCAGCCTGTAGGGGGTTCTTGGGAACTTGTGGGCAGACAGCCTGCGGGCCCAGCAGAAAGAGCCCACCAAAAGATTGGTACTAACTTTACAATATAATATAACAATTTGCCCAGAAAGAGCCCAAGGTCCACTTGCAGGTACCATTGAATCAATTAAACCAGTGAGAGTGATATACATCACACCAAATATCTGAGTGGATGTAGATTAATTGACCACAACAGATTCTTGCAGGCAGTTGGGCTGCAGGGTGAGAGGTGGTGTCATTGAGATCAAATATGCAGGCAGGTAGTTGTACTTGTTGTGTAATAGCCAAGGAGGTATGGTGATTTTGGTGCCTTCTCTGTAAACATTCTCTGTCTCTCTATTTCTAGCCTCTGGGTTGTAGATTAAGATTTCCTCTAGGGTGAATTCCAAATAATCTGGGTTGGGTGGGTATTCAGTGAAATGTACCAGGCCAAAGGGAGCTCCTGGTGCATAATAGAGTTTGGGTGGCTGGTCCGCAATTTCTTGGGTTAGGTAAGCGGGAGTTACGGAACTGCAGGAGTTAGAATGCAGATGAAATAGAACTAAAATCAAGTATGGGACAACCTGGCTGAACCAAAAGTTAATGTCACTTTATTGCAAGAATGGTAATGGGCAACTTCCTGGCGGTCCAGGGTATAAGTATGCCCATCTGCCATGGGTAAACTTTTACAAATTCCTTTGGTTCTGGTGCTACAGTCTACCAGGTTTTTCCAGTCCTTGGTGTCATCTGTTGCAGGAGTTAATTTATTGGCTGGTTTGAACTGAGAATACTAAAATTTCCTTGTCAGGTTATGTGGTTGGTCATCTCTGGGTGGCCCACATTCTACAGGAAGTTTCTTTGTTTCCCCTTCTGTGGTGGCCCAGGTTATTCCGGGATCTCTGGCTTGGTCTGCCCTCTTATTGGTTGGTTTAAAAGGAACCTTTGGTGTGGGGAATCTTGATGCAGTTAATTTTTTATCAAGCCTTAGAAGATTCCCCAAAGTCAAATCCTGCTCTGGTTTGAGTCCAGAAATCTGCAGGTGGCTGGATGGCTGGTCCTGCAGGCCGCTAGCCCGCAGAATATTGGGGTTCAATTCCTGTAGTTGAGGTTTTCCTATGCACATGGTCAACAGGAGTCTGTCACTTGTGACAAGTATATTGGTTGTTACTGAATTTATAACTATTTTCCCCCTTTCTTGCCAATTTAGATTTTGGAGTCAAGCCATTAATATGATGATGATGGGACTCCCAGTTGGGGATTCCTTGGCAAAGTTTAATCTGGGGGCCTTCTTGCACTAGATTAAGGAGAAGCCCTCAAATGAGTGGGTCCTTGATAGGTTGATACAATAAACAATATATGGAAAATTATAAAATTCAATATTATTTAATTAAAGTTAATAAAAAATTACATAGTTATTTATTATGATATATTTATTTAGTCTTAATAAATTTAAAAGTATAATAGTATTTTTGTGGATGGTTTTAGGCCAAGTGCCTTAAGTTGAAGTGCAGAGATTAAAATATTAAAATTGATGTATTTTTTATCTCTGCACTTTTTTCAAGGATTTTTTTTCAAAAAATTTAATATTTTTTTAAATTTGACTTTTTTAAATGTTTTTACTAGTAGCTAAAATCAAAAAAACAAGTCTGAAGTGCACAAATTAATGCAATTTAAAACACACCTTGATTTAATTTGGCTTTTAAATAGACTTTATTTACCTCTTTGAATAGAGCGGCCAAATTAAAAGTTCAAAAATTGAAGTGTGTTGCAACATATTTGATTAAACCCCCTCTTGGGAAAGCAATTCCTCGAGTGACTCCCCAAATGATTCCCTACTGTAAATTCAGAACCTAAAGGCAAAAATGCAGGATTGTCAAATTCTTTTGCGTGAACTCACCAACTTAATGAAGTAATTTTCATCCCAGAACAACTTAATTTTTTATATAAAATGATGAAAAATATTCCAGTAAGTTGGTGAGTTCATGCAAAAGAATTTGACAATCCCGCATTTTTACCTTTAGGTTCTGAATCTACAGTAACTAATCATTAATTTGGTGACACTCTTATTATTTGGCCATCTATTACGGGGATCAAACATTTTGAGTCCTAAGAGGAACACAACTTGGACAAGCCCCATTACTGCAATGACGTACATGGACAGCATGTGGCTTCCCAGGATACTATATAATACTTCAAACTCATATCTAATAAAGTGACATTATCTTCTTATTTTCCCTTTTATCTTGTTTATTATACTTCTCAGAAGTATATACTCAACAGTGGTAGCACAGGTAAGTTATTAAAATCTACACAACTTAAAGGAAAAATTCCTCCAAAGAAAAAACCTAGCAGATGGCTCTCTCCACTGACTGGAGAAAATACAAAGAAGGATAGGACATCCCTTAGGATTTTTTGTTTTCAACAACGTCCTTGTTCCTCTCAAACAGTATAACCTTCTCAATAATTGTGGATTTCTGAACCCACCTCCAAATCCAATTCTGAAAACAACTGAAATACCCAATATTATATTCCAGTGCCTATACTCAGCAGAGATTAAAACATTTTCAGGGTTGTGCCAAGAAAACGCCAACCTCTGGATCCAAAGTACACAAATTAAGTTTACACAGGTAGGGTACTCCTGCAAACTCTGGGCAAGCAAAATTGCTTTACGTGTTACTGGGGATGCCTCGAGCTTTGTAAGAAAATGGTTTGATAACACCTTGTCACAAAAATAACTGGGACATGTTCAAGAACATATTCCTGTAAAGATTTGCCATAAAGGATTCTGAAGTTGTGATCATGACAGACCTCAGAACCTTCAAGATGACAGGAACCGTCAAGGAGTACATTGCAGACTATGAAGATATACATGATCAAGCTCCCAACACCATCAAATTTGATGAGGCTAGACCACAACTGGATTTCTACAATGGCCTCACCCCACACATTAGACGTTAATTTGACACGAGCTGCTTCAAGAACCTCCAAGGTGTATTATTGAAAGGAAAGCAAGCTGCACAAGAATCTGACAACCTGCATGTAACCAACAAAAAAGAAAGTCCCACAGCAAAGAAGGACCCTTGACCTAACAAGAAGAACAACCAAGCCAACAACTCTCATCCTCAAAGAGGAAATTTTACCACTCAAGTAAATCAAATGAGCACTGATAACACCACCAAGGAGGAGAAAGCTCAACAGAGTGCTTAGGCAAGCCACCCTCCCCCACTTTGAAAGACTTGTACAGGGACCAAGACGCAGACTCAATCACCATGATCCAAATACCCTCCAGTGATCCTCTACTGTTTCCCACCCAAACTATAAATAAACTCCTTACTTATCTTTTCTGATTTTTCAGATATCAGGGCACAGCGCTATTTGACACTGGAGCAGACCAATCCCTTGTTGACAAAAAATTTGCCAACCTCATGAAACTACCCACATTCCAAAGTAATATCAAAAGAGTTATCATGGTAGATAATAGGAGGAAGCCAGTCACTAAAGAAGCAAAACCTTTCCACACCCAAATAAGAGATGTGCAGACTACGCTTAGTGGCCCATTTATTTCAATCCCTAAGTATGATGTTATACTTGGCTTGGACTGGATGAGAAAGACCAAACCTCATATCAATTGGGATAGCACTACCCTCACCATACAACAAGGCAGGGTGCACCACTATGTATAACCAACTCATCTTGATACACTAATGAGAAACCACATGCTTATAAAAATTAAAGAAACAGAAGAAAAAAGACCCCATAAAGATTGATTGGAACAGCTGCACCTATGAGTTTATTCACTTTAAAAATGCAGAGAACTCACACAAACAGGACCCAATCTGACAACAGCTTGTCCTAGAATTCCCTTCAGATTTCCAAGAATTTTTACCAGGACTACTTCCCAATTGGGACATCCAACATGAAATTGACCTCAAAAGGAGTGTACCAAAATCATAACCTATCTAATTCTTAACACCACAAGAAGACAACACCCTAAAGGCTTACCTAGACAAAGCCCTTGAAAAAGGACTCATACAACCTTCTAACTCTTCTTTTGGTGCAGCTGCTTTTTTAGCAAAGAAAGATGGAGGACTCCACCTGGTCACAGACTACAGGGCTCTCAATGAGGTCACA
>QTSX02007251.1:0-78031 GCA_014839935.2 Entomophthora muscae
ATTCTGGCTTTAATATATTAAGTGGATTGGTGGCTAACAGAGATCCAATAATTTAAGGGTGATTTAATATGTAATTTACTATAGAATTTATTATTAATAATAATGTTGACACTCAGAAATGTTTTTTATTTGCTTGCTATTATTCACTGGGGTGGATTTAAGCAAATTAGAGTGGTGTGATTAAGCCTAAATTACTATGCCACCTCCTATTAAGAATATTGTAAGTGAAGTTGCTGATACTTTACTTTTTTCATATCTGAAAACAACTTCTTAACAACTTCATATAAGCGCAATGGTAAAATATCACATTCCTACCCCCAAAACATCATTTTTAATAAAGAACTTTGATAGTTTTTTAACTTATTTTCATATGTTTTTTTTAAATTATTTTACATGAACAAAAAAGCACAGAAAAAAGTTAACATATGCTAGCCTGCTTAAATTTAATTAAGTGTACTATGTTTTTTATAGTAAATTTTCAAAAAAATGTTGACAGTGACAATGTTGTCAAAAATAATGTCTACAATTTTTCTAATCAATAGTGAAAATCCAGCTTTTTTTACTAATTGTCACTCATAATGTTGACACTTTTCATTTCTCACATATAAAAATTTATGTTTTACATAATAAAATCATCTTATTTTTTGATATGTTGTATTTTTAACTTTCCTTTTTCATATTTTTTAATTTTTTAAAATAAAATCTATTTATAAAGCTAATACTTTCACATAAATCTCTCAACTTTTAACTTGCTATTTAAAACTATAATAAAATAAAAACTATACAATCTTTTTAATATTTTAAATGTCAATAAAAGCCATATAAAGTTTAATTTTTATTAATTATGTTTTTTAAGTTGTTTTAATTTGTTTTTTGAATTCAAAGCTTTATCTTAGAACTTGTAGCTTATTATTTTAGGACAAGAACATCTCAAAGCAACAAAAAGGGTACCAAGTGTCCCTCCAAAGCCCCCAGGACTCCAAAGAAAAAGCCTTCCTCATACAAAAAGGCTACCCCAAAGCCTTCCCCAAAGTCCTCCCCTGAGCCCTCTCCTAAGAAGAGCCCTGCTTGCTCCACTGGGGGAGAGAAATCTGATGGTTCCCTTACAGATCACAGTTTCTACAACTTGGCTTCAGACAAGGAGCCTACCAAGAAGCGGCGCCAGGCCAAGAAATCCCCTCCCAAGGATAAATCTCCCAAACACAAGGAGCACTAAGACAAGCCCCCTTCTGCTTCCCCCCACCAAACTCCTCTCCTTCCATTTCATCTGGGGATGACTTAAAGCCCCACTCTGATTACTTCCCTGGATTTTGCCATGCTCCTGCTGGCTCCTGAGACCTTCTGTTAGCCCATAATAACTGCAATGTCAATGGCAAATTCAAGGTTTCTTCCTACTTTCTAGATACTTCCCTGTCATGAGTGTGAAGGGTGGGCTGGCCATGGTAGCCAATGGGCACATCTTTTACTGTAACAATGCCATCTGGGGCTTCAAGAGCCAACATTACACCTGCAAGGACCGCTCCTACCCAGTGCGGCTCAACACTGAGCGCTGGGACTTGATCCAAACCATTAAGGGTGAGCACACTTGAATAATGCCCAACACCACCATAGCCTGCCTCCTAAAGTGATAAATTGTCCAGGTCATGCCCACTTCAAAGGATCTTTCCCCAACCCAGCTGACTGTACTTGCCTGCAAGTACCTCTCCCCTACCAACTTAAAGAGGGTGCCAACCCACAGCCAGTTGGTAAAGTTTGTGAGCTATAGGCATCAAGCCTCAAATCCCCTGACCAAGAGCGCCACTACCATTGAAGACCTGGTCCTCACAGATGCCCTAAAAATGACAATGTTGAGATGTTCCTGCTCCATGACAATGGGAAGGAAGTGGAGTATAGAATTATAGCCTACGCCACAACCCAAAACTGGAGCAGCCAACACTGCTATCACCTGGCTATGTGACAGCACTTTTGCAACCTGCTCAATCCTTTTCAAGAAGATTTGGGTACTACATGACCAATTTAGCATGTAGGTCATCCCCCTTGTGTTCTTCCTCCTTCCTGGTGCTAAGACTGAAGTCTACGCCAGAACCTTCAAAATTTTCTGGGATGCTTTGAGATTCCTTTCTGCCAACAAGCTCCCCCCTCCCACCCACGCCACAAAAGCCAATCCTTCATCTTTTGAGAAGGATGAGTCAGCCCAGGCCACTGAGCAGCTAGCTTATGCACCCTCACTTGGGACAAAAGTGATCATCATGGAATTTGAGCTTTCTCAGCTCTGAGCCTGCAAGACCATCTTTAATGGTGAATTACAGGGCTGATTCTTCCATTTTAGGCAGGCCCTCATCAAGCATCTCAATAGTAAGAAGGAACTCTTTGAGAAGTATCTAAATGATGGTAAAGGGAAGTGCCGTTTTGCCTTGACTCAGTTTGCTGCCTTATTTTTTGTGCGGCCAGAGCATACTGGTATTGACTTTGAGGTCCTCCTGGATGATGATTACATGAAGAAGCACTCCGCCATTTTCAAGGGCTACTCTGATTACTTTGAGCACCAACAGGTAGGAAAGAAGGTGACTGCCTGGAGAGGAAAGAGCAGGGCCACAGCGCCATGGAACTGTCAGAGCGCCTGTTTCAAGAGGGAGATGAAGACCATATCCAGCCTGGAGGTGTGGAATAAACACCTAAAGGGGAAGTTTGGGTCCAACTCCAAGTACATTAAGTTCTTCCTCAAGATTCAGGAGGAGCAGGCCCAGAATGTCTCTAAGTTTTGTGACCTGACCAATCAGGTTGTTGCAACTGAGTTTCCAGACTTGCCTGCTAATGTATCTTATAATACAAAGGGGGCACTCAATGAGCCGCCCCTTGACGTATCTAATGTTATGGGTTAATCTGATGGAAATATTGAATGGCGGGTACTTCATCCTAATCAGGAGCGCTACCAATTTGACTTACTGATCCCGCACAAGTTGGTCCTTGGCTCCAAACCTTACATGGAACTTCCCACTATGCCACCCCCTTGTGGCCTTGTGGCTTTCCCCATATAGTATAATAATCACAATATTCTACAATAAACAAAACCTTATCCTTATTATTCTGTCCTTTCAATTGGACTGTTGTCTTCCCCAATTTCAAGTAATGAATTCTCATTGGTTCAGTTGCAACAAAGTGGCCCTCAATAAGAGAAAGATTAAGTAGCAGGACTATCAGGAGGACGTCCAAAAGGCGGTGAAGAAATTGTATAAAGTTGCAGAAATAAAAAATACCTTGAAGATGTAGCAACTGCTTTTGCTGGTGGCTTCAATTAGCTCTGTAAACTTTGCTCTGCCTGGATCCTTTTTACTTTTGCTTTATGTATTATTATTTTTTGGATAGTACTGATCTTTTTAGGTAAAAAATAAGTTTCATATACAGTTTCAATGTGGTTTAGTAATAAATATCTTATATTTTGTTAATTTATCTTTAAGGTATAAGAATTTTTCAGCTTTTATTATATAAAGTATAAATAATTAAATATAGAGCTTTCTTATATTATGTAGTTATTATGATATATTAAATATCTTTATTTTTGGTTCATTGGAATCTTAATTTTTATGGGAATAAAAAATTATAATAAAGAGTGTAATTTACATAGTAAATTGAAAAATACTTTCTTGTATCTCCTTATTCTTATTACCTGTGGTATTTTTTTATTGCATTTTTGAACTCTCCGGGTTTACTTTAGTATAATAATGTATTTCAAATCATTTTTTTATTAAAAATGTTCAGGTTAAAAATTTTGTTAACTAAAAAAGTGTCAACATCCAGGAGACAATATTATGTAAAACCAAGTTGTCACTTTACTATAGTGTTGACATTAAAAGTGTAAACATGGTCATTTTCAATATTATTATTGTCAACATGAGCACTGTTGCCAAACAGACTAGGGTTCTTTGTCTTCTGATCCTCTTAATCAACTTCATAATTATTCTCACTAGGGGAGTTCCATGTTACAATAAAGGAGAATAGGGGTCAATTTAGTCTTTATTAACAGAAGGAAGATCCCCTTAGAAACTTTCTGATTTGTCACCAGTTTGGAGTCATTTTCTACAGCTACTCCTTCAAAAAGGACTTCTTAATGCTCTAGAGTACATCTGGTTACTGAAAACTGCCTGACATATAGCCATTAAGATGCAGATCCAATGCCACCCCAAGCTTCTGCTTACAATCAAAATATTTCTGAAAATCTTCTGCAAATTCCCAGCTAGCCTTCTTCATATAGTGCTCTTTTCTCAACGTTTTTGCTTTCATAATGGCTTTCTTAAAACACTTAAACTATTGGCACTCAATTTTCCTGTAATAAAATAAGCTTACATCCTTACTTTCTCAAAAGCTTAAAGTATTAATTGGCTATTTTATTGCTTATACTTTAAGCTTTTGGCTCTCACCCTATCATATTTATCAGAAAAAATTACATAACTTCAACTAATGATTACATCAATAAAAACTAAACTATTTCTGAAGTTTCTCTGCAATCCAACTAGGAAATCAATTTCCACTGCTCAACCTGCTCAAAGCGTCAACCCTTTGTGCACCAAAGCGTTAACTGGTTCACTGTTCCAGCACCAGTCTTCCCTGAATTTAATCTTAACCCTTTTAAATAGTGGAATACTATTTAAACTTTTCTTCTTGAGTGTCTTCAAAGTTTTGCCCAGATCTTTACTTCATTGTAAAATCCAGGGGAAACATCCCACCAAACTGTCTTTTTATTCTGTAATTTACTTAATATTCCTCCCTGATTTTGCTACTGCAAAAAAACAAGGTAAATCATTACATCTTCTTTTACCTCATAAAATCAATTGAGAGAAATTTTGTAACATTTCCCCAAGTTTTTTCCAACCTTAATCTAATAGTCCAGCACCTAGAATAGCTATTAAACAACTTATTTATTCTCTTAAAGACGGCCTTCATCCTGGCTTACTTTTTTAGTCCCCATCAGTAAACACCTCAGAATCAGGCTATCAGTCTTCACAAGCAAGTTATATCTAGACTTGATACCCATCAATGACCCAAACTAGGTCAACATAAGCAAATATATCTTATGTGTTACAGCTGTTTTTATCCACCTAAGTGGTTAGCTTGAGCTTTCAGGCGCAAAGTAACCAACTTCAATTCACTGAAACCTCCAAATCATTAAGTTCTTCAGGCGCTTATCTGGAAAGCCACACTAATGATGATTCTAGGCATAACTATGCTTGCCTAGCAACTTCAAGACCTTCTTAAAGATACTAGGAAGACATAGAAAGAGAAACCTTACCCCCAGCCTAGATAAAGCTATATAACTTCATGTCCCCTTCAGTTGGTACTAGGGTCTCAGAGCCCCTTCATCACATCCTTCTCCAGCTAGCTGCAACTTCTCTACCCTTACAAAGCACTAGTGATGGATCACCTTAAATTAGTTTTAAAAGCTATGGCAACAACCAAAAATACTTCATATTTAAACAAAATGATTTCAGATTTAAACAAAATCAATCTCTCAGGTTAAAATATACACTCTGTTAACAGGGTTTATTGGTGTTAATGGGAAAAATGAGTCAACACAGCAACAAAGGGCTCACACACAAAGAGAAACCATTCAAAATGCAATCCAAAAATACATTGATTCACAAACAAAATGGTTTGAGTTGGCTTTTGGTGTACATATGTTTACTATGTGAATCAGTGACAAAATACACCCACGCCCAGTGTGTCAAAACTCAATCAAAAAATAAAACACAATAGCAGCTCACTATGTAAAAAAATCACTCAATCAGTGTGTGCAATGGATTGCAATCAAGAATAATACCAAGTTATCTAAAATTAGATTCACAATTCAAGACATAAATTTTAAAAATATTGTGTTGGGTGTTTGAATTTGGCAGTAAAATCTAGGAAAATGGGTGGATTTTTTTGAGTATTCTAAAATGGGTGTTGTAAAACCAAAAACAACTAATTAAGAAATAAAAAAATCTATAATTGGGATATTGGGTGGGGAAAAATATTGATTGAATATCCATATTCAGATAAAAGCAAAAATTAAAATTAGGGAGTAACTTAATTGAAATTTATTTGATATTTTATTAAATTTTAAAATGGAAGGAACACAATACCAGAGTACCAATACACTCATTGTGCGCCGTGGTTGTGGTTGCCCCCAAGGGTCAAAGAATAGAGTTAGTGCAACCCAAGTGCCTACTCAAGGAGGAGACAGGAGAGGAGAGTTCCATAGTGACGCTGCACTGACACAGCTGGTTCAAGGAGCACAAGCTGCTAGGGTGCGGAGCATCAACCCTTGGGTCCCAAAGCTGACCCAGAAGCCCACCAAGGTCACCACTACAAAGAAAGTTGAACAAGGAGGTAGAACTTACTTTGTATGTGTTTGACATTGTGTACCTGCAAGAGTTGGTCCCGTCAGCCATGCTGGAGAAGGAGAAGCCTGTACTTGATACTAGCTACAAGCCCTACGTCAGTGATGGCAATCAGGAAGATGACAAGGAGCCCCAGTTCTATCAAAAAAACGAGGGACAGCTGGTGTTAAAAAGGTTGCAGCCTTCTATACCAAGGTACCTATGCCCTGTGTTGTGCCCAATGCCAAAAAGTCAATCCCCACCTCTAAAAAGCCTGCCCAGAAGTGCATCCCCGACATCAAACACATCATCCTGCTTAAGCTAATATGGGAATTGGGTGATTACAAGGTGGCCACAGTCCTTGCTGGGGTAGATCCCAAGTACACAAGCAAGACCTTCCAAAAATTCATCACTACTGGTTGTATCCTTGCCACAGAGAAATCCTTGCGTGTTTCTACCATGCTCATCAAGGAGCACAAATGGGCAATCCACCAGTGGATAACCTGAGATTGCCATCTTGAACTGGCAAATATACAGGCCATGGTCAAATCTACTTTTGGGGTTGAGGCCTCAATTTCCTTTTACTACCATCTGGTGAAGGGAATGTGATTTTCTTGGAAAAAGCTCAGGGTATCCCCCTACAACATAAACAGCCCAGCCAACATTGACGTCTGGAAAAACTACGCAGAGGCGTACATTGCCTTCAAAGCCAAGGGGATGGACAAATTTTATTATATTGACAAATTGGCATTTTCTTTGTCAATGTGCAATGAGTATGTACCCAAAGGCTCCAATGGCAGGATGGCTCAGTGTGCTGCAGTTTGCGCCACAGCCTACTTGATGGTGGCTCTCCTTGGTCCAAAGGGGGTTGAGCTTTATCAAATGATATTGGGTTCTCACAACAGTCGTACCTTCTTGTCATTCCTCCAATTGGTCCAGGAGCACCTGAGGCGCACGAGCACAGGTTTCACCAACATAATTGTATTGGACAACGTTGGTCTCCACAGAGGTGGCTGACATTCTTGAGGAATTCCCAATGATTGACACAAGCATTGCAGTGGGCCCCCAGCAATTGGCCACAGCAAATTTACGCCTTCTCTTCCTCCCAGCTTATTTGCCCTTCCTAAATCCCATCAGGGAAGTCTTTGGATGGCTCAAGCAAGTTGTCAAGCAAGGAACCCCAACTGGGACTGAGGACCTCTTTAATATGCTGCAGGCCAGGATCCACACCCTCCCAGCTGAGACCGTGGCCAAATTCTATGGCCACACTGATTTGTTCATTTCTGCGTGCCTAGCCAAACAGCCAATTAATTAAAGGCTTAGTGTGTCCAATTTTTTATATTCTCTTATTTACTATTCAAGATTTATTAATTATCATTTATATTTAGATGTTTCCACACCCACAATCATATTCAGAAGTCCATCAATAGATGTAAGTAATTTATTTATTTTATTATATATTATTTTATTATGCCATCTGAGGTAGTCCCAAATGCTCAATACTGAATTACGCAACTATATTTATATCACTTTGATCAAATAAATATAAAAATAGTTTTAAAAAAATTAAACGTAAAATGTACAAGTTAGAATTTATTTTATTAACATATAATTTTATGCTTTTATGAAAACTGTTTCTGCAATATATTTTGCAAAACTAGTTTGCTGAAATAAAAATTTATTATAATTAGAATACTATAAATTGTAATAAAATTTATTGAAATCATCTTTTTATTGTGTGCACCTGTAGTGGGTTCTTTGATATGTACCCACCCTGCAATGGAGGTGGCGCACAACCTCCACTACCACACCATGAACAGTGGATACACCCTTATTAAAAAACTCCCCCCTGATGGTGAAAGGCAGTAGGGTCAGGTGGGAGTGAAGCAGCAGCTTTTCAGGCGGGGCTACAAACCCATATATCCCAGCCAGGACCAGGGCGTCTTGGATTACATGATCAACCAAGAGTCGTATCTAGGGGGGACCTTCTTCCTGTTGAGTGTGAGCTGGGCCTTGTCAATTCCCAGAAGGATCCTGTCTAGATCCTCTACGCTGGCGCTCATCCCAAAGAAGAAAACATAGCCAAGGTAAACAACCAGATGAAGCCTTTGCCCTGCAAAGGCTTCTGTGAACTCACAGTTTATTATAGACTGCACTGATCTTCTTGTTGTGCCGGGTCTTTGCAAAGGTCAGCTCCATGGCTGCAGGGAGCCTGGTCTTGTTGGCACTCCAGGTCAACCCAAAGTTGGCAAGGAGGATCTTGGTCTTTTTTACAGCTGTTGTGTCTTCAACAGCCAATTTGCCCACCATGCGCCCAAAGTTCTCCAACAGGTAAGATATGGTGTGCTCCACCAGGAAGAAGAAGCAAGCAGCCGCATGAGCCTGGTCCATCTCTGGTACATTCTTGAATGGGAGCAATGCCAGGACGTCCCAAACAAGCTCAATGGAGTTAACACAGTAAACTCCACTGAGAGATACCGGTTCCAAACAGACCAGTTGGGCATCCTTGTAGGCAGTAACTGCCCACTCAGATGCCCCCTTGGCATGTGTAAGTTCTGCCAACACCTCCTGCAACATCAGAAAGGACCAGTGGATACAGTCCTCCAGCTCCTGCACAACAGGGGGAACAGATACTATTGCTTTACCACATGAGTGGCATAATTTGCGTAAAAGGTGGCTGGGACAAAGGGACCAGGACTTGGCAAAGTTTGCTGCCTACATTTTCTAAGAAAAAAGGTAAGTTTTTATGAAAATTTATTAATTTTGTTTTTTAGGCTACCTTCTTGTATTTCTTCCTTTCCCGCAGCCTTGGCCAGCTTGGCCATTCTTCGCGCAATCAATTGTGCAGGCAATTTGGTATCCTTGCCCAGGCACACTTGGTGGGTTTGAGATGTTCATATATCTCCGGGTCATCAACCCAGAGGGACAACACAGAAAGATTATATGCCTTAAACTGCAGGCCCTTGACCACAGTTTTTTTTTAATATTTAGTAAGTGCTTGATTGTCTTCTCTGGGGTTCTGTCATTTTTGACATTAGTGCCTCAGCAAACACCTTGTCAATTTTTTCCCCAGCAAGGACGGCAGACTTCACTTTGGCTTTGACCTTGCGGTCAATGTCCTTTATTTTGGCAATTACCAAGTCAAGATCCTTCAGAAGCTTCTCCAATTCTCTCATTGATTTTTTACTAACCTTTTCATATGTTTTTATAGCTTTTGCCCCAATAAATTCTGTATTATTTTGATACTGTTGCCTCTTTGTTTATTCCTTTTTGTTTTCCCATCTACTACATTATCCCGTCTTTTTACCCATTTTGTATATGTTATACGCTCATCTTAATATGTGTTCTTTGCTTTGTGTTGGCATTGTTTCCTTGATTGCCATATTATTTTTGGCGCTTGACATAGCCCCTTGCAAAAATATTAACAATGATTTGGTGATAAGCTAAATTTGAATTAGAAAATTATAGTGTTAACTGTTTTTAGATAAAGTTGTTACTGATCCAAATTCAAAACCTTAATGATAAACTTTAAGCCAATCAGGAGCCAAGTGATAAAGTGATTGTTGTGACATAAAGGGTCATTCAATAATTCTTTGATGCATGTGCGCTAATTAATATGATTGGCTGGATGTTTTGCCATTGTACGCCATTGCTGCTGTGGCAAGTTGTTGGTGGACTAGTGCTAACCCAGCAGCTGATTGGGCACTAGTCCACCAACAACTTGCCACAGCGGCAATGGCGTACAATGGCAAAACATCCAGCCAATCATATTAATTAGCGCACATGCATCAAAGAATTATTGAATGACCCTTTATGTCACAACAATCACTTTATCACTTGGCTCCTGATTGGCTTAAAGTTTATCATTAAGGTTTTGAATTTGGATCAGTAACAACTTTATCTAAAAACAGTTAACACTATAATTTTCTAATTCAAATTTTAGCTGATCACCAAATTGTTATTAATATTTTCACAAGGGGCTAAGTTTAAGTGCTAAAAATAACCGTGTTCTGGATCTAGATACACAACATAGTAAATATATGATTTTATAGAAATAAGCTGAACATAGAGAATAAAACCAACTATAAACAAAGAGAACATGAACAATTGAAATTCAAAAAAAGATAATATAAATAGAAAATGTTTGGTGAAAGGGGTTTATTGGGGTGGGGGGAGAGTGAAGCCTAGGAGGCAGAATAACGCGGGAAGGAAGACGTAGAGGCAGTGCTGGCCTGGGGGGTCTGGGATTGGGTGGTTTGGGCTTGCAGGTTAGGGGTGTTGGTGGCAGGGGTGGAGGCAGGAGGATTTCGCGTGATGGCTGCCATATAACGCTCATTGTATTCCTCATTGGTCATTGGCTGGATGGGCTAGTAAGTAGCAGTGGCCCAAGGTGGAAGGCACTTATCCTTACATGATTGGTTGCCCATGTTCACATGGAAAACTATTTGCGCAAACAAGTCAGCCACCATCTGGCAGCCAAAGAGAAAATTGTGGTCAAGGACCCCAAGATAGAGGTTGTTAAAAGCCTGAGGGAGGTGCTCCTGTAATGTGGATCCTATGTTGAAGAAGACAACATCAGCCAGATGAACGTCTGCATGGCCAGCAGGGTAGACTGAGGCCTGATGCCTGCATCCCTGGATGGCCTCAAGGGAGGTGGAGCTACCCTCTATCTGGTGGCTCAAGAAACCCCAGTACTTGGAATTTGAGCCATCACAGGAGTCAAATAATCCACCAAGAATGTGGCTGTATGAGTAGCCATTGATTAAATCTGGGTTTGTCCAATAGTAGACAAAACCCTTGGCTGAAACAGCCAGAAATGCACCAATGAACGTCCCCTTCTTGACCTTCTTCCTTCTATTCTTGGCAGCGGCTTTTCCTTGCTTGCCAAAATCATCAAAAGCTATTGACAGCTTGTAATAAGATATGAACATGACATCATCAGTTAGACTAGTCAGGTATTGGACCAGGGTTGATTTGATGGCAGTGTCATACAGTGAATCCTCAGCGCCATCCCATTAGTTGCTGGCAAAATTGGTAAGAACCCACATGAAAGCCACCTTCCCATACATCTAGAGCTGCACCATGCACTCAGAGACCCATATGGTATGGTGCACAAGCTGCTTCTGGACCCGGGTCAAGGGAAGCTTGGGATCCCGCTGGAGGAGGTCAAGCATGATTGGGTATGCCTCAGATATTTGTGACTCGGGGGCCTTCTTGGCTGTCCCAATCAGATTCCCCCTGTTCATCAGGTTGGTGAATTCCTGCATGACAGTAGCTTGGTAAATTGCAACTGGGCGGCAATCTGTTCCCAGGAAAGACCCTGTAGATTCAGTGCCACAATTTCCTGAAGAATTTGGGCAGTGATGATTTGTCACTTGGGGCGCTGGGCCAGGGGAGCTAAAGCCTGATTGGCTGTAGGGGGGCAGGTTGGCTGGTGGAAGGAAGTTGTTCCAAATCAAGTTTGCCATCCTGATTGGTTGGTTGGTGGGCAGCTTGTGCAGGGGTGGGGGGTGGGAGCAGGGGCAGAGCTAGACACTATGTGACTACTGAACAAGTCAAAGCCATATGGGTCAGGGGTCAGGTACAGGTCAGCTTCCTTGTTAACCGCCTCAAAGGCTTGGGCGTAAACAGGTGCCTCCATGTTCTGAGCCTTGCCTCCATTGAAGCTGGCTTGGCTGATGGCGCCGTCAAAGATATTGCTGTTAAAAACCATTGTAAAAAACCTAGGATAAAATCGCTAAAAGTTGAATTTTAAAACTTAATGACTTATTTTTATTGTAATCTTGAGCCAATATTTGAAAGGTTTTCAAAACCTTTCATACAAATCTGTGGCCATGAAAATGGATAAAATGCCTCTGTTCCTAAATTAGATAGCTGTTGATTGGCTGTTAAACTGTTATTTTTCTATTTTAGGCTGCTCATACTGCACATCTTGTGTGAGTTCATTTTGTTTTGTGCTTGTGTAATCTTGCTTCTATATTGCTAAAGTTTTGTTTCACTTTAGTTCTTCTGTCAGTGCCTCATATGAATCCTGATTGGATTATAATATACTCCAGAGCAGCATCCATCCATTTCACTTGTTGTGTCAGTTCATTTTGTTTGTGGTTTGAACTACACTGCTTGATGTTTGATATAATTTTGTATAATGGGCTAGTAAAATTTTGTTTTTTGTTTGACATTCCATTTATTAACTGAAATTTTATAAATTAATTGAATCCTGAATCTTGCGCAACTTGGATTTTGTTTAAATCTGAAATCATTTTGTTTAAATCTGAGGTATTTTTGGTTGTTGCCATAGCTTTTAAAACTACTGTACTAACACCTCAAGGCAAAAACCAAACCTCAAAAACCTCAGTTAAAAAACCAGCCACTACATCTGGCCAAACAACCAAACAAAATAAAAACATTTTCTTCTCTCAGGAAACCATTCTCTACTTGAAAAACATCAGCTTGAGCCTGAAAAACTGCCCTACATGTGGATCATCACAGGTCTTATAGAGGATCCAGGAAATTCATACTTGCTTTTTTATTATCTTATTCTGACTCTTTTATAGTTTGATGGGGAAACATTTGTATGAGCTTTGATGAGCTTGGATTCCAGGCAAGCAGTCTTGGCGTTAAACTTGTTGCCATCTGGTGATCACTTCTATGCTTTTTACTTCCCATAGTCTTAGCTGTATAACATCTCTTTATTTCATGGTAGTCTTCTTTCAGTTAAAAGCCAAAAACATAAAACATAAAATGATCAAGGGGAAAGCAAACTTTTTCAAAAATAAGCATATAATAAAACAGCAGACTTGACCCGCCAGCAAGGTTCCAAGGAAGCAGGTTTGTGACCTGCAATCTGATTAACCGGCCACTTGAAGCCAGACTAGGAAGTCAACTTGAATTACCAAATCCAACAACCTGAACACATGTTGATCCTTTACGGTGGATACCTTGTTTTGGCGCTTGACTCATTACCAGGATCAAGACACCCCCTTCACCATCCAGCTGTATGATCAACACAATCATGTTCCTGTTATCCTTGATTCACATTGATTATATAATCACTATCTCTCAATAAAGATTATTATCTAGCTTCTAAATATTTTCCCCTTATAACTCTGCTAAAACAGCACAGTTACAACATTGGTAGCACAGGTAGGTTCTCCATCCTACCTTATTTTGAAAAATTCTGCCTGTTACCCGCACGCGCTGCAGCCAACAAATCCTTGACAGAATTATGTCTGGCCTCCTGCCTGCCTGACTGCACCCCGTACACCCCTGAAGCTGAGATACCTGATGGCTTTGTCCTGTACCAGAACATGGTGATCTCACTACCTACCTTCAACTCCATGTCTGCACAAGAGTTCTTTCAGGCTCCCTCTTCTATTCTGTGACCAACCAACAAAAACACCATGCTTGCCTATGTAGCCCAAAGACTACAAAGCGCTGCCTTGGAACCTTTTACCAGGGCTAATAGTAACAACGCTATTGCATGGATCCAGTCCGCCCAGAGCAAGCTGGCCCAGATGGAATGTCTGCAGCAATTTTGGATTGTGGAAATCTCTATCCGCCTGACCCATAAAACTGGCACCTGGTGTGACAAGTGGTACAAGGAACACACCAACAAGAACTGGGATACCTTCAAGTAAGACTTCCTGGCAAGATTTGTGCTTAATAATACTGTGCTTATGATCATACTCCAAGTAAAGAACCTAACCCAGGCAGGCACTGTGAAGGAACTCACCTGTACCTATGAGGAACTCTGACTCTGTGCACCTTCTAACATGGCCTTTGACACCCCAATCACACACCTCATGTACTACAACGCCCTTGAGTTGCATGTGATGAGACATGTGAACCTGGACCAAGTGACCAACCTACAAAGCCTGTACTGCAAAGCAGAGAAAGCGAAACAAAACTCCAACGCCCTCCATAAGGCACAAACAGGAAAACATGAGAGACCCAAGGATTCCCACACAGGCAGGCGCTCCACTCAACCTCCCCCTGGAAGCAATGGGAATAACACAAACCATAAACCCACAAGCTCAAACAAACATGGAATGGGAACAATGGCCAGTCAAATTGTACACATTTCCATATCAATGCCACACAAGTGTAAGATAGGGGGGCTAGACTAACAAAGTCTGGCTATCATTCTGGTGAGACCAACCACCAGGATGCCATCCAGTGCAAGACTAGGATAGCCGCTCAAAGGGGCCTCCCAAAGGAGACCAGATGTGAAAGGGGAGGGAAATATGCATCCAAGGCCATGATCAAGGCCCAGAAGCAACTACAGAGAGCAATCCTGGGTGGGAGGGACCTCTGGATCTAACACAGGGATTTGATGCACAGATGGTAGGAAGGAGGCTGAGACTGCTGTGGGGGAAGGGTTGTCCAAGTCAGAAAAAGGAGTCTCAGTAATACTTGATCCCAAAGGGGGCAATAATTTCTCAAAATAAGAGGACAACCAAGGGAGCAAACCATATGATGCTAACTTGGTGGGAACCAGAGTGAGATGTCCAATTAAATTAACAAGCAGACCAGGAGAAAACCCAGGAGATTGAGAAATCAAGGAAAGTTTGGTCCAAAAGACAGGGTTGGGAGACCAGAAAAAATAAGGAAATAGGCACCAAAATTTACTTAGTCACCTTGTACCAAGGAGGCAACATGTTATCAGGAGGGTGCCTGATTTTTACTAGAACTTCCAGGCAGACGGACCAAGTGCACAGGGTAAATAACAAGGAATGGGCCAATTTAGATCTCCTTGGAACAATTCCCAACAAAAAACTACGGGCAGGCAGACAGTTGGGCAGGCAGGCCAGGGAAAAGCAGGAGGCAGGGATAGCAGCAGGAGTTGAGACAATTACCTTTATTATCAAACAAACTTCAAAAATACAAAAAAATTGCAAAGTCAGGAGTTTATTTAACAATTAGAATTGGTAAGCAAGGGACCTGAAAGCCCATGCTTCCATTTTATGCAGAGGGGGGGTGATAGGACTGGGGAGTTTGAAAGGGGCTATTGGAGTGCAATCTAAAGGGGTGCTATTAAAGGCCACTGGCCAATCTTCCCCTGGTTTTTGACCAAGAAAATAGGGCAGCAGGCCTGGATGTAGGAACTCAATCCCCCAATTGGCTAGGAGCCTTCCAAGGACTCAGGACATGCATTTCCCCTAATGCCTTCCTGTGGCGTCTCCACCAGAGGGCTCCAGAACCCAATTATTTTTGGCCAAGGGACTTCCAGGCCAGAGGAATTGGTTACCTGGGTCACCACTGATTGCAGGATTTAATACCCAATTTCCCCAGACCGCAGATTAAGCCTTCCAGGCTCCATGCAGCCCACATTTTTCTGTTGGTCTAATAGTTATCTTAGGATTGGGCAACACCAGGACAGCAAGCAATCTAGCTGGATTAATGTCTCTTTTGTGGTTGGAGGGGACTCCAAAAGAAAGATGAGAACTTTGGCTGGGAAGGCCAGCACAAAGCGTTCATCCACTGTGTGGGCCAAGTCCTCTAGGTTTTGGAGGGGTTTTGCAGCATGTGGGCCACAGAAATTTACAGCAAGGCAATCAAGATGAGGGAAAAGCCCAGGGAGAGCATTAAGCAAGCCAAGCTCTCCCCACACAGCTCCCAACTTGCCCAATGATGAGTATCAACCCAAGGACGTGGATAAATGTCTAATGATCCAAGTACTCTTGGAGGAACCAGTACTGTACACCATCACCAGACATTCCAATAAACTGATGTCCTATCCTTTCTGTTTTTGCAGTTACACAGGCTCAGCACTCCTGGGCTTGGGTGTGGATCAAACCCTAGTAAACAGCAGCTTTGTAGATAAGTTCAAGCTAGCCACTAATACTTTGTGGATTAAAAACGTGGTCCTGGCTGACAAACATCACATTGCTGTGACAAGGAAAACCACCCCCTTCTCTGTCATGCTTGAGAACCTCCACTCCACCATCCAAGGTCCCATAATCAACTTTCCAAAGTTTGACATTGTACTGGGGTTAAATTTGTTACAAAAGAACAACCCTCACGTAGACTGAGCGACTTCAGTCTTGACCATCAAGCGTGAAGGTGTCAACCACCAGATCTACCCTGGCTCAGTGGATCAACTCCTACGCAACCACATCTTTGTGCGCATCACAGACCCTGGAAAAAAAGAAAAACCTGAAGGCAATTGGCTGGGACTCCTGCCAATGCAAGATCATACACTTCAAAGATCCCCAGGATACCTCCATGCCTCAGGATTGCAAAATTGTGGGCTGCCATCCAGAAATCTTCAAAGAAGCGCTACCTGGGCTGCCCCCTGAGAAACACATCCAACACTTCATCCAATTTAAAGGGCCTGTCCCTAAAGCACTCCCTATCTATAGGCTGACTCCAAACAAAGACAACACCCTATGTGCCTACCACAAGGAAGAGTTGGGGAAATGACTTATCTGCCCCTTGCAGTCTCCTTTTGGGGCTGCTGTTTCTTAGTGGCCAAGAAGGACAGCACCTTACATTTGGTCACAGACTAACAAGCCCTAAACAAAATTACCACCAAGAATTGTTATCCACTACCACTGATTGGCAATCTCTTTGACGCCTTGGGAGGAGCCACAGTCTTCTCCAAGATTGATTTGACGGCAGGCTACAACCAGATTTGTATTAAGGAAGAAGACATCCCCAATACAGCCTTCTGCACTAAATACAGCTCATACAAACGTGTGGTGCTCAACTTTGGCATGACAAACACCCTGTTCACCTTTGTGACCTCCATGAACAAAGTCTTTGCGCCACACATAGGCAAGAATGCCCTAGTCTACCTGGACAACATCATTACCTACAGCCCCTTGATAGAACAACACCACAAGAACCTAGAGGCAATCTTTGCTACCCTGGCACAACACAAACTGTTGGCTGAACCCTCCAAGTGCCAGTTCTTCTGCAAGCAGTTACCCTTCCTGGTACACATAGTCTCAAAAGACGACATCAAACCCAACAGTCAAAAGATACAGGCTATCTGCAAGATGCCGCCACCCAGGGATAAGTTGGGACTCTGCACCTTCTTGGGGATAGTGGCCTATGTACGCTGCTTCATACCCAACTGTGGCATTTTTCCTACCCCCTTATCTGCCATAACAGACACCAAATCCAAGTTTGTGTGGACCCCCCCCCCCCAATGTGACCTCTGTTTTAGACGCCTCAAGGAGAAGCTCATGACAGCTCCTATCCTGCAATATCCCAAACGTGACGGGGAATATCAAATGAAAACTGACGCCTCAGATGCATCCATTGAGGGAAAACTACAAATCCAAAAAATAATGATGGTGACTTCCTGCCTGTAGCTTATATATCCCAAAAAATGACAGATGGCAAGTGTCAATACCCTATCCACAACAAGGAGCTGCTGGCCATTGTGCATTGTCTAGTCAAATGGCGCTGTTACCTAGAACAGCAGGAATAATTCACAGCATTAACCAACCACAAGTTGCTCATATATTTCAAAACCCAAGTAAATCTATCTTGCCGCCAAAACTGCTGGATGGAGCTCTTGGAGAGATTCAATATGCTCATACAGTACAAACCTGGTCCCGAGCTTGCCATGGCAGACGCCCTCTCACACCTATATTTTTGTGCCATAAGAGGGGAAAATGGGCTCAACCCAGACTGGCCTCTCTTGGTACTACAAAAAAAAGGACAAGGTTTCCCCCCTGGTACAGCCAACATAACAAAGGAAGCAGTTATCAAAAATGAACACCTATTTGCAGACGTGTACAGGACTCTGCACAGAAAGATGTCAGACAGTACTACCATTCCCTATGTCCCCACGCACCAGCAAGTAGACAACATCCTACGCTATCACAGAGACCTTGGGCACACCATGAGCCAAAACCTATATGAGTTCCTTAAGCACAAGGCCTGGTGGCCAACCTTGTATTGTGATGTTCAGGAAGTCCTAGACCAATGTGAGGTATGCAAAAAGTTTGCCAAGATCAAAACCCCTCCAAAGTCAGTACTACCCATCCGCACACAACTACCCTTCAAGGTATGGGCCCTCAACGTTGTTGGCTGTATGCCAGGGAAACACAACAATAAGAAATACATCTTCACCACTATAGACTTTGCTACAAGATGGCCAGTAGCCCAAGCAGTAAGGGCGCACACTGGCAATGACGTATGACAGTTTATTAGAAAAGAGATAATCAGCAAGTTCAGAAAGCCAGAACTCCTGATAACCAATGGAGGGAAAGAATCAACCTCTGAAAACACCAACATATACCTCACTAAAAAGGGGGTCAAACATACTATGACAACATCATATCACCCACAGGCCAATGGACGTGTAGAGAGGCTTAATGGCAGCCTTATGCAAGCCTTAGCCAAGCTCATTACTGGGAGACCTGAAGACTGGTATAAGCAGCTATCAACTGCACTACTTGTGTGCCAAACTCAAGTGAACATATCCACCAGAAAGACCCCTTTTGAGTTGGTATACAACACACAGCCAAATATCATCCAAGCATTAACAGGACCCAAACTGGAAATCCCAAGTGAAGTCCCCCCATGCTAAGACCCTCAAGTTATAGAGGCCAACAGCAAACAAACAGAAAAGGAAAATGAATGTCTGCAAAAAATCCTTTGTCCCCATTTGTGATAGACATGAAGTTGGGGACAAAGTTTGGGTCATGAACGTTAATAAAAGCAAACTGCGACCCAAGAAAATAGGACCAACAATCATTATAAAGGTAAACAACAATAACACTTACCTTGTGCAGGGACTTGGAAAGCGCAAACAAGACAATACCCTACACCATGATTGCCTAAGACCCTGCAAAGCAAGACAAAACAATGCAAAACCGCCCTGCCCGCCACAGAACAACAATTAGTCCAGTACAGCGCCCGGGCTCCTGACAACCTCCCTGGCAATCTGCCCCTGGGAGAGGCCAACCTTCAGCCGGGGGGGTGTTGAAACAGCAGGATCAACCCGCCAGCAAGGTTTCAAACAAGCAGGTTTGTGACCTGCAATCCAATTACCTGGCCACTCAAAGCAAGACTAGGAAGTCAACTTGAATTACCAAATCCAACAATATGAACAGATGATGATCCTTTACAGTGGATACCTTGTTTTGGCACTTGACTCATTACCAGGATCAAGTCACCCCCTTCACTATCCAGCTGTGTGATCAACACAATCATGTTCCTGTTATCCTTGATTCACATTGACTATATAATCACTATCTCTCAATAAAGATTATTATCTAGCTTCTAAATGTTTTTCCCCTTGTAACTCAGCTAAAACAGCACAGTTACAACACATCTTTATTAATTCTTATCATGTTTTCATTATATACCAATCAGGGTATATTTGGCTGAAAACCCCCTTTGGTTCTGGAATCATAACTGGATTCCTATCACATGGTTTATGACATAACAGCGTCATCCAATCCAGATCTTTACCAAAAATATCTTCACACTCTTAACCTATAATAATGTGTCATAATACATTCCAGAATCACTTGGTTCCTTCTGTGGAAATTTATTGTTTTGGCTTGAAGCATTCCAGACTTTGGCATCAAAAAACTGAGAATATATATTTTCCTGATCCAATCTGTCATTGTTTCAACTGAGAACCAGATGACCAATCCTAAATGTCCAGATACCATTGTCTACATTTAGCCATTTTTGCATCAATGGGGTTTTTGCATTAAAACCCCTCCAAAACGCTTTGAAACTTGAACCAGGCGCCACTGCAGCGCCCAGGAACTTTCCCAGGCAGCGCCTGAAACATGCACTGGATGACGCTTTACAAATCAATTAGGTGGTGCAGCGGCGCTCTAACCTAATAAATTTGCCAAAATGGCACATTTAAACCACAATTTGAGGATTTTCTTTTGGTTTACCTTAACCAAACTTCTTGACACAGTCAATTCCATTATGACCCTATGATTAAATTCTCATTAATAATATTCCTGGTTACATATCAATTAACCTTTGCAGTTAATTAACCAATTCTAAAGACAACACAACTTTACTTGACACAGTAAAGTCCATTACAGCCCTATATCTAGATCCTCATTAATCATATTCAAGGGTATTTTAATTGACCTTCATGGTTAATTAATTGGTTTGAGACACCTAGTCTCATAATCTGAATTGGTCAGATACTTTATTTTGTTCTTCAATTAGTACAGCTTAATTGATTCCTGGGTATTAATTAACTTTCATAGTTAATTAATTGGTTTGAATCACCTAGTCTTATAATCTGAATTGTTCAGATTATTTATTTTGTCCCTGAATTAGTATAGCCTATTTGACTCCTGGGTACTCCATCACAATGCTGAAAAATATTTCCAAGACCAATCTTACTATTTTGAATTTCAATTTATTAAATTCATCACAATTTAACTGCATTATTAAACCACAGCTCAACATGACTGTAGTACAGCCACAGGCCTATCATCTTGGGACTTAAATTTTGGCATGTAACCTTAAAATTCATTTTTATAGAGTTGATTAAAAACTTTTCACTTATCTTGTATATTAGGCCTTCTCTTATCTTTTTGTCTGTGTATGGATATTAAATTGTCACAGCATAAGTTAGAGAATCCTTAGTTTCTTTTTAGATTTTTCTTGGGAAGGCTTCTTGTGAGAACACTAAATTTACTTTGCTGTATGAGAGGGGCCTAAGGTTACATTGGGGATTGCAGCAATAGTCTATGTAGAATAAAATTGTTATATGAATAGCAAGGGGATTTACTGTAGGAAAATTGGGCAAATGGAAGGGTTTGGGACCAGTTTTAATCAATGGTATTAGAGTAACATATAAGGAGTTGTCAACATAAGAAAATATTTCAATCTAAATATGACTATTATTTAATTATTATCATTTTAAACTTTCCTTACTTTCTAATGCCTCCCATTAACCCTCTTATGCACCTGAAAATATGTTGTAAATTGTGTCATTAATGCTATTTTGATATGACCACAAATTCTTATAATTAAAAAGATCTAATTGGGTTTGCTTTCAAGTTTAACAGTTGCCTCACTTCCTTAAATGAGTTGACTGCAATTTTCTACATTCCGTATTATAATAAATATTTTATTTCAGATTCTGGCAAATTTTTAACCCCAACCAGTCCCCTTTTATATCTAGTTAAAAATCCCTGCTCCCAGTCTACTATATAAGTAGAATTATCTCTCTTAATAAAGAGAATTTTATCAATATTTGTGTTGGTTTTTATATTCTTCAAGTGTTCCTTTCCTTTTTACTAAAATAAAACTCTCCTTTTGTCCCAGGAAATTATTTCATGTCCCCTTAATTTTCCCCAAAGACTAACTAAAAGCTAGCTTCAAACCTCAAATCTTTTTTTATAAAAAAATTCTGCTGTGTCCTCTTGGATGTTGTCCCCAAGAGCTGAACACAACAGAATAAATTAACCCTTTTATGTTTTGAAACTGTTTTATGAGGCTATTATATGTCTTGTTTTCTCACAGAAGCACCCTGTTAAGAGTTCTGATAACAATAGTCATAAATAGTGGCTTACATATAGGAATTATTTTTGAATATTACAAGCTCTACCAAATAAGTTCACTCTATGTGGCAAACTTTTGGATTAGGCTAGGCCTCAAAATCTTTATCCTCTTAGCCTAGTGTCACAGGTGATTAACCTCCAGCTGGACCCTTAGTTTGGAAATCTCCTGGTGTCAAGGTTTACCCTGACATGATCAGTTGTGTGAAGGTCTTTTCTTCACATAAGGAATCCCCTAGAAAACACAAGAAACAACACATAAGTTTCAGCAAGTGTTAGAACCCCTCTCATGTATTCTTTATTATCAATCAGCTTTAAAAAAGAGAAAGAGCCCTTGAAGCTAACATCTACCAAATCCACACCAGAAGGATCAATTATTAGAGCAAAAACTGAAAATTAAAAGTTGATTCAGCTCTAGAACAGCTTACCTGAAGATCCATTATTTGACCAGGGTCCAGACCAGAAATTATCCACTTTAGCTAACACTAGCAATATAAAAACAGTGAATAATACAGCTTTACATTTACATCACTAGAAGAACAGGTAGCAAAAGCTACAGAGAAACAATCTGAAAACCATGACATCATCTTCATAAGCAGAAAATACTTTTATAGGCCAGAAAATATGAAAATAGAGCCCAACTCAATTGATAAGACATATTTGAAAATAAATCAGGATTTAAAGGCATAAGTAAACCTGAAATCAATCCAGAAGGCTTAAATAATAAGCCAAGCAATCCAAAACAAGATCTATATTCAGAAATATCCCTCCAAACTTCAGAGTTTGATCAAAGAGCCAAAGAAAGAGAGAATAGTTACCAAAAGCCAAGAGATGATCCAGAACCCTTAAAATGCTCAGATAAAAAAAACCACTCCCAATAACTATGGTTCATAAACAACTGGCCTTGAGTTTCTTCATAATCTGAAGCTCTATTCTGAATATTAATTCAACCAAACGCTTAATTGGGGCCCCAATTAAGTCTTTAGTTGACATTCAGTATAAGTAAACATTATCCCAAATGGTAACTAGTGTGCTATTTTTGAGCCTAAAATCCATACATTTTGAGCTCTAAATTAATAAATATTTCCCTCAAAAGTTGAGTAAGCTCTTGCCTCTGGGTCTCTTGTCCTGCCTGTTAGGAGAACCTGCATTAGCTTGTTCAACACATTGCCATAATAGACTTAACATAGATCATGGCCCTTTTTCTACCCCAAATCATGATCAACTATACTTTCAATGCCCAGGATTAAAGGTCTATGTCTGCTCTGTTGCTCTCCACTGGAATCTTCAATCTTTTTGGATACATATAAAGTTTCTTTGGATGTTTCAATCCAATTTAAAAGAGATTTTATATTACCAATGATGGTGTGGCTAATACCCTTCTAACTTACAGGATTCCATTTATCCAGGTACCTCAACCCATGCTCTCAAAGCTTTCCACTGTTGCAGCAACTAGTTGCAACTTTCCAGAAAATATTTCCCCAGGAATTGGCCCAACTATCAAATACCTGGAATCACTTCTGCTGCACTGTCAAGCTGTACAGGATCAAGTATTGAAAATTCCAAGCTGGCACTATATGGGAAAGCCCCACAGCTTCTGAAACGTATATGGACAGCATGTGATCCCAGGATACTGTATAATTCTTATTTCTGCACTAAATAAAGCATAGTTCTTCCCTTGATCTCCTGCCTATCCCATTTTATATGCTTTTAATAGGTCTATACTCACTACCACAGTGTTTAGTTAACACCTGGTCATATCTAAATCAATTACCCCATCCCAACTCTTCTGGTTGCTTGGTATATCCCTGCTTGGATTCAAGTGTGACCACCAGCCGCTAACCCAAGGTGCCTAGCTGTGACAGAAATGATCAGATAGTAGGGAGCAGTCTACATGTGGTGGGGAATCACCACCCAAATTCACATGGAGTTTATGATCAACCACCAACAAAGCTTCAAATACTGTTTGGTAAAATTTCCAAAAGATATACTAGGATCAAGCAAAATGACTAACCCTAACCAGAAAAGTCCTAGGTAAATTGCCTGGGAGAGGATCAGGGTGTTTTCTGCGGTAAACCTGGGACATTTAGAAGGAACACATGTCTCAGCTTCAGATACTGAGGGGGAAACTCCAAGATTCTCAGGCATTGAATTAACATTGGGAGGCATTGATGACAAAATACTGACAATGGGACCTCATATTCTGGTGATAATTTGACTTAGAATCAAGTTACAGGAAATTTAGTGCAGCAGGCCAACTACAGGATACATGATAAAATGATGTTAGCCCAGGAGAATATTTTATTTTATTTGAGTAAAAATTTTAGAGAGGACTCAACTCTTACCAGTTGAACAGTTAAATTTTCCCCAAATATACCAAATTTCAACTAAGCACTACCATCTGGATCCTTGGCTCCTATTTCTTCTTAATGTCTAAAGAGTACCTTGTCCATTAGGCAAAGAACCCTTGTGTGACCAATTTCTGACAGCTGCTCTGATTAATAAGGTTATATCAAGTGACTCTCAAATTATGTCAATTTATCAACATCAACTTGAAAGGAGAAATTAAATCCAACTGGCAAACTGGAGCAGCAATAACCCATTTACAATCAACTGTTTGATTTAAATCTGTCAAATTAGTTAAGCTGGTATAAAGCCTACCCAACTTCTGCGCCTTGCAACTTGGGTAAAATAATTCCAGGAATTATGGAGCCTACCATGATAATGCCCAGGGGTTTCTAATAAAGATTTCCCTCTTTAAATCTTCCACCACCTCTTCAAGCCTGGAGGGCTGGGGAACCTTTCAAGCTTCTGGTGCTGCCTGGAAGCTGAAGATGTTGAACTCAATGGCTCTGTCTTCAGTACCTGTTGCTGGGACAGGCTGATGATATTTGTTTGCCATCCAGGTGTACCTTCTCCCCATCAGCAGCACCCCAGCCAAGCTAGAGGTGGTGAGGTTATCCTGGAGAATTTGTGGGGCTAGCTGGGACAGCTTGGACAGATCCAGGAGGCAGGGTTCTCTGGGATCTCAAAGCTGAACCTGATTGGCTGCTTCTCCCACCACACCTGAGCACTTCAAAAACAGTGCATTTCAACCATTCCAAGCATTGTTAAGGTTCCAGGTGGAGATATCTGTTTACTATCCAGGATAGGCTGTTGAAGCTTAGCATATGCCAGCAGCTTCAACAGGCAAGTTAATAGGCAGGGCATACACTCACTATATGCTTCAAATTTGATGATTCTGAAGACACTGAGCAATTTTACTTATTGTTAAAATCTTTATTTGATCCTATATGGGTAGGGATATCTGCACCTTGGTGTTTCTACCAATGCCTTATATAAGGGCATTCCCATAAAATCAATTATCAGCCGCTGGCAATGCCTTCTAGGACATTCCAGCACACTGTAGAGCCTTGGCCATGCTGGCAGAAAAAGGGACAACTTCCCATTTTAGGGCACAGTCCCCTAACGCCTAGCAGAAGGGCACCCTCTGCTAGCACATTGATTGGTGATTTTTTTTGGGTATCCAATCACTTCTGTATTTGACCCCAATGGGGATTGAGTTGAAATCCAAATCAAACCTAGCGTCTTGGCGCTAATCTGCGCAAGGGCTGGTGTCTTGGCACTTAATGTGATTATTACGGCACCCAAAGTTGATCATGCTGGCGCCTTAGTGCTTGATGTAAACTATAGTGGCGCTCTGGTGCCAAGGATAAGTAATGCTGGTACCAGGGCCCATGTTTTTACAGCTGATGGCCCTCTGTTATTGGAGTGGCAGTAATTTGGCGCAATTGATCCTTGTTGGTTGCACCAGGAACCACCAACTGTACATTTGGTTATGCCATCAATGCCATTGATTTCCAGAAGGGGAAATGGTTGGCACTTATCAGCTAGGCATTAATTGCCTAATGAATTAGGCTCTCCACTGTCCGAGATCAACAATTTCTCACTTAGGTTCTTGAAGATTTTAAGTTAATTAGCCTGCTTTAAACTTGATCTGGTCCAGGTTTAAGTTATTGCGACTGTACAACAGTTACTGTTAAGTATTTAGCTGAATAAATACTCCAAGATATAAAGTTGCTCTGTTTTTGCTGTTTGTTTTATGTAGATAGGTTTGGCTGGAATTCTTCAGATAAAGATTCCTGAAAACTTAGTATCTATATTCAATAAAAGAACAGAAGGCAAGATTGGCCAAATCAATCTTGGAGACTAGGCGTCACAAAAACAATTTAATTAACCAGGAAGATTAATTAATAAATACATGGAAATATAATTAATAAGGATTTAATTATATTGGTTAACTACCTTGACTGTGTCATGAAGTTTGGTTAAGGTTAATCAAAATTAAACCCCCAAATTTTGGGTTAAAAGCGCTGTTTTGGCAAATTCATTGGGTAAGAAGCACCACTGCCTTGCCTAATTGATTTGAGAAGCGCCAGGCGCCGCCCAGTGAATTTTTCAGGCGCTGGGGCTCTGCCTGATTTGAGTTTCAAGTGTTTTATTGAGTTTTAAGGCAAAAAACCATTAATTATGAAGATAACTAAATAAAGGCAAGGATGTCTAGGAATTCAGGTTTGATCAGCTGGTCTCCAGTTGGGACATTGATAGCTGAGTTTTGGAATGTGCATATTCCACAGGGTTTTGGTTCCAGGAGCTGAGGAAGCTCCATGCCAAATTGATACATTGAGATCAATGACATCAGGTGACTCCTTCTCATTGTAGGTTAATTCTCATATGATGAGAATTACAGGAGATCTTTTAGATAAAAATCTAGGTTTTCATGACTTAAATTTCATAGACCACATGATATGGATCATAGGTTGATCCAAGAACTGGAGGGGTTTTCAGCCGGATATGCCCCAAATGGTATATAAGCAAAAACAGCTAATTTTTAATAAATATATATTATCAATTTTGACGCTTGCCCCTCAACTAATTTTTAATTATCATGTCTTCTTTACTATTATTTGAAAAAGCAAAATTTGGGTTGCTTTTTGAAGAAACTGCTGCTGCTAGGAAGGAAGTCCCTACCAGTAAACTTGAGGAGGCTTGGGCAAGTCTGGAGGTCTCTAAGATAGCACCTGAGGAATCTTTGGTAGAAGTGAAAGCGGCTTTTGAAGAACTATATTCCAACTATTTTTCCAAAGAGGGAAACCCTGCACAAGGAAATCAAGTTTATGCATGGGACTCCTGGAACTTGCTGCTAGGGTTCAATGAAATTTTACAGCAGGTGAAGGACAGAGCCAATTGTGAAATTGAGGCGTTAAGAAATAGGGAGGAAAAAAGTGTCAAAATTATGGCTCATTGGCAAAATGACAATAAAGTGATGTCTCAAAAAATTGCCTCCCTGGAGGAAAAGCTTCTTGAAGCTTTGTCACAGGAAGATAATGATAATAAGAGTCAAGGGCAAGATAACGGCAAGTTTGACTGGTTGGACCTGGATCTGTCACAGTTATGGTTAAGCGGTCCAGGGATGGGGGATTATGGGTAAGTATGGGATCTATGGGGTAAGATCTAGGTGGGTCTTCAAGCTCAACTTAAGGAGGTGCCCTCAGCTCATTTCCCAGCCTTTGGAGAGAAGTTCTTACCCTTCAGGTGGGGAAGTCACCCCACCCTCAATACCTCCTTCTATGGAAACCTTCTCCCTGAGGAAAAGCTGTGATGATAAGCTGGAGGGGTGAGATGGCCAGATCCAGACCTTGCACTGGGGCCAGCCACTTGATCTTCTCAGGGGCAGGGGTGACTGAACCATATGGCTTTTATTGACAGTATATTCAACATTGACCAGCAGTAGAAGGCTTCCCTTGGTTTAAAATTGAGTTATCAGTCCTTGTCTGGACCTTCTTTTTATCTGGTACTATATACTTCCAAGAATGATATTCTTGGTTAGATCAAATAAGTGGGTTGGTTGAAATTGAGCTGCTGTGTTGGAGCCTTCTATCCAAAAAAATCTGTACAGGTATGAGAGTTAGTACTGAGAGATGGATCTACAGATACTGGTATCTGAAGCATAGCCCTTACCCTGAATTAGGTTGGGGTAGTCTGGGTGAGAATGGATCTTTTCTGGAGCTGGGGATGCCAACTTGGGGGCCTGAGCTTCTCTTAAAGGTCAGGATGGGGATATCTTTCCTCCCTGGCATTTTAGCCACCTGCTTGACATTGGGTTAAGATGATAGGCAGGACCTAGGAAGTATGGGGAAGACTAATAATTAGTTTCAGGGCACTTCTTTTTATTGGTGAATTTAAATTTTGTCATGAATAACCAGGTTGAATTCTTTCTGTTCTGCCTATGGTAGGTTGACATTGCAGAACCAAGATGGGGATCCTCATATCCCCATTTTCCCCAAAATTATGATGGTCCCTTGAAAGGATTAGATCTAATTTCCTTTTATATCTTGTATCACAGCAATCTGCATCTCACAGGTGCAGATGGCTTTTGCTCTAACTGCCCTAGCAATGATTTGTGGTTAGGCAATGTATTATACATTTCATTCCAGTCCTGGGTAGGATCAAAGTTCAATTCACACTCTTCTTTTTCTCTTCCTGTACTTTTGTGTACTCTCTATAACCATGTCTGATGGGGTACCTTACCTATTCTGCTTTCCTGGGGCCTTGAGGAGATCCCCTTATACATCCCTGATAACTAACCTCTGCCGTTCAGTACATACCCAACCCTACAGCTAGGCGTTTTTGGGAAGTGTTCCTTGGCCCTGCCCAAGGTACAGTAGTTTTATCATCTGTTGAGATGAACAAAATCAGCTCAGCCAAAAAGCAAAACCAAACATCAAGGGATTTATATCAGGCCACAATAGATCTGGATTAGAGCTGGGGTGGATCTTAACTGGTGGTGGTTTTATAAAAAAGCAGCTAGCCGTAAAAAGATCAGGGATCATTTATGGCAAGTTGGCATAGTAAGGGTTTCCAGAATTGTTTTACATATATCTACAGCCGGCTGTTTTTTGGGGAATTTTTTAAATAAAAGCTATAAATGCTTTCAGATTTTTTAAAAAATAAGAGCTCAAATTTGACTTTTAGCTTTTCGCTCAAAAATAAAAAATTATTCAAAGTAATCCATTGAAATCTGGCTCATCAAGAAAACAGATAGCTGTCTTGCTCTAGATCCAGTTTTGTCAAAATTTTGGATCCCCCTAAATTAGGGGAATCCAAAATCTAATAACACAATGGCTTGGATGGGCAACCGCCAGAATTAACTCATTCCGCAAGTTGACTTACTATATGTCAACAATCAGAATTAAAAATACTTTAATGTCAACAGAATTAAAAAGTCAGAATTAAGTTTTAACTCATGCAGACTACTAAATGTCAACACTTTTTTTAATAAGCAGAAACCTGTTTCCTGAACATTTTACTTAATGAAAATTAAGCTTCAAAGTACTTTTTAGGGTAATGTGACAACATAGATTTAAAAAAGTCCATAAAAAATTATACATGACAATTAAAAAATTCACTATGAAATTAGCTATCTTTAATATAAAATATTTTTCCCACTTATAAAAACAAAAAAATCCAATACACAAAAAGATACTACATACAATTTACATATTATAAGGTAAACTAATAATCAGAAACAGTAATATAAAGTTTTTTCTATATTGAAAACTACAAAAAACATATAATTTACTAGTAAAATACCAATATAGGCCATGTAATACAGTCTAAAGCATCAAACTATCAATAGAAAATCAATGATTTTATAAAAGCAGTATTATAAAATATTAATGAGTTATTTAGAATAGCTATTTATTTAAAAATATTATACTTAACATATAAGAACTATATACAAAATTAGGCAATACTCAATAAATTTAATTGAAAGCTAGACTGTGATCACCTGGTTGCCATTAAGAACTGTGGTGATCTTCTTGATGTATTCCCCAATCTCTGAAAGCTTATATCTGGCCTTGACAACATCCTTGATCTTCTCTTGATATTGTTTCTCTTTGGTGGTTCTCTTCTTCTTGGATGGGCGGTTCTCAATACCTCTGATGGATGCAGCAGTCTTCCCCTGTTGGACTTTGAGGTGCTCGTAGAAGGTGTTGTATCTGGGCTTGATTCCAAAGATGGACTTAATATGCTTATTCCAGCCCTCCAAAGATTATATAGTTTTTATCTCATCCTTAAGAACTGCCTGATAGCAGTTCCTGTGACAGAAATCACTGGATAATATGAAGCTGTTTCTAAGTGATGGGGAATTACCACCCAAATCCACATAGAATTGATGATTAACCACCAACGCAACTTCAGATATTTTTTTGTGAAATTTCTAATTGTAACTCCAGAATTAAGTAGAACAATTAGTCCTAACCAAAGTAGTCCAAGATAAATGACCTTGGAAAGCATTGATTCATCTTCAGCATAAAATTTTGGGCATTGAGAATTAACATAATTTTCATTTTCAAGAATGGGGAGAGGAGCTGCAAAATTGGCTGGTATGAAATTGACATTGGGAGGCACCAACAACAAAGTTCCAGTTGCAGGGCCCCATCTTCCAGAAATGATTTGGTTCAGAATCATATTGTACAGAATATACCGCAACAACTCAATCACAGGATGCATTTTTAAAATCAAAAATTAGAACTTGGGATAAAAGATTTTATTGAGTGAATTTAGGAGGACTCAACTCTTAGAGTTGAAACAGGGAAAATTATTCAATATATATCAGAAAAATTGACTAAGCAATACCACCTGAGTCTTGACCTCCTATTCCTTCCACATTGCCAAGTAAGTATCTGGTCCAGGTTGCAAAGAACCCTTGCTTGACTAGTTTCTGACAGCCATACTGATTAACAAGCTCATATTGGGTGACCCTCATATTACGTCAATTTATCAACATCAGTTTGAAAGGGGGAGCTGGTTTCAGCTGGCAGACTGGAGCAGCCATGACCCATTTTCAATCAACTGTTTGGTTTAAATCAGATAACTTGGTCAATTTCAATACAGGTTTTCCGGCCTTCTGAGCCTTCTTGCTTGGACAAACAATACCTGGCATTATGGAATCTACCGTGACATTACCCTCTGCTTTAGCCCTGGGCACAATACCCCCATCTGGGAGATGGGATAAGGAGAAATTCTTATGGACAGGTGGGAGTTTCATTGCAGCTAAGGTAAGTTCAGGGTGACCAATAGCAGTTGGATTGCGCTTGTAGAACTCACAGATTAGATCTGAGGAATTTGAACAATTATAGTGGGGAACCCAGGAGTTTTCATAATCAGGATAACCTTTCCAAGACACCAAATATTCCAAATAGCAGCAATTCTTGCGGGAAGCCAGAATACAATTTAACTCATACTCAGGTTCACCCTCCATAATAATGGGTTGGGAAGAGGGAGTCTCTGTTCCTTTGAAGGGAGTAAGAAGACATTCATGGAAGGTGTGGAAAATCTTGAAAGTAGGGGGTAAATATAGCCAATAGGCAGAGGGATCAATCTGATGTTCTACCTTGAAGGGACCAACTTGCTTGGGACCTAATTTACGACAGGGAACCTTAAGTTTCATATTGCAAGCATCAACCATGACTAGATCACCTGGCCTGTAAGTTGGACCCTTCTGGCACTTACAATCTGCATATTCCTTGCAAGTTGTCACAGCAGTGGCAAGAGTAACTTGGAGCTCCTGATGGACCTGCTTCAATGCAACAGCTTGATCAGTTGCAGCTTCCACGTTGCTAACCAAACAAGGACCCATGTTGGAAGAAGGATTGTAACCCACATTGGCATAAAATGGCAATACTTGAGTTGACATGTGCAGGGCATTATTATATGTGAACTCTGCCATGGGTAGATTATCACACCAGTCATCTTGTTGCGCATTAGTGTAGCAACGTAGGTAGACCTGCAAACTTTGGTTTACCCTCTCTGTTGGTCCATCAGATTGGGGGTGAAAGGCTGTGGAACGGCATAATTTGATACCAAGAATTCCAGTAAAGGCTTCCCAGGACTGAGCAATGAATTGAGGCCCACTATCACTCACAATCTCCATTGGGATTCCATGTAAGGAAAAGATTCTATTCACAAAAAACCTAGCTGGATCCACCAAAGTAATTGTGGTTGAGCAAGGTACAAAGTGTGCCATCTTTGTGAAACAATCAACTACCACCATGATTGCATTAAACCCATTGGAATTTGGAAGCTCACTGATGAAATCCACCAACACAGACAACCAGGGTCCCATAGCAGGCTGTAGTGGAACCAGTAAACCAGTTCTCTTGTTCCAACTGGCCTTGGATCAAACACATACCAGGAAATCTCAAACAAAGGCTGCTACCTGCACAGTCAAACCTTTCCAGGAAAACTGTTGGCGGATTAGTTCCACTGCTTTGTTTTTCCCTGGATGACCAGCTGTTGGACAGGTATGATTAGCCTCCATGATTTCATTCCAAATAGTGCCCTCAGGAACCCACAAGCAACCTTGATGATATAGGACTGGATCAATCTTATGATAACCCTGAGGCTGACCCACTGGGTTTGCGCATGCTAGCTCTAATAGCCTATCATAGCCTTTGGACAAAGGTTGCAGAAACTTAACCTTGGAATACAAGTCCAGGTCTGCGCCCTCAGCTAAGGACATGGTAGTCAACATAGCCAGCAGAGGTAATACAAAAGGCACCACAGCCTTGTCTGAAATCATAATATGTGTGTTAAACTTGGCGTCCATACAAGCATCTGGGAGATGGGAAGGATTCCTGCTTAGTGCATTGGCCAAGTGATTGTCAAAACCCTTAATAAAATTGTAGCAGAACTTGTATCTTTTCAGGTCACCATGCCATCTGGATTGGCAATCCGACAAAACCCTGGGTTGTCAATAATATAGAAGAGCTTTGTGGTCAGTTCTTACAATAAAAGGATGACGTGCCAACATGAGATGGTGATGCTAATGCTTTAAAAATTCCACAACAGCCAACAATTCCTTGTCGTAAATCATGTAGTTGCGTTCTTGAGCCTCCATCTTCTGGGAGAAATACCCTACATGTTTCTCAATCCCGTCACTAGAAATCTGCAATAGCAAACCAGCCACAGTGTATTTAGATGCATTGGTGGAAACCACAAAAGGAAGCTCAGGATCCACATGTCTTAACACCAGGGAGGACAACAAAAGAGCCTTGACTGCTGAGAAGGCACTTGCGCACTCAGGCGTCCAGACTAAAGTTGCCTTTCCACTAACCAAATATAAAGGGGCGGCCACCTCAGACAAGTGGGGGGTGAATTTCTTCAAGAACGTACATGTACCCAAGAAACTACGAGTTGGGATACTGTCATAGGCGTAGCATACTCTCAAACCGCAGCTTCCTTGTCAGGGGTAATGGTGTGGCCATCCTCAAAGATAATATTACCCAGAAAGGTAACCTTACGTTTAAAGAATTCACACTTACTCCTTTTGATGATCAAGTTTGCTTGGAGAATGTGCTCTACAACTGCCAACAAGTGGGCCTTATGAGACTTCTCATCTGGAGAAAACACAAAGATATCATCCATATATGCAATGGCACAAACACCTAGGAGATCCCCCAGGACTGAATCAATTAACTGCTGAAAGCATCTGGGGCATTCTTCAATCCAAAAAGAATTACACAGAACTAGAAGATACCCTTCTTGGTTCTGAATGCTGTTAACCATTCCATTCCTTCTGCAATCCTGATTTGATTGAAAGCATTCAACAGATCCAGTTTTGAGAATACCTTGGCTTCTCAACACACCTAGAGATTTGTGCTTTAAGGGGTAAAGGAAAAGGATCTGGAATTGTAATGTTATTCAAATTCTTGTAGTCAACACAAGGACAAAGGGACCCATCAGACTTCTGAACAAACAATAACAAGGAGCAGATTGACAAAGCCTTCTTAAAAATGTAGCCTTTTGCCAACATGTCATGAGTCCACTCTTCCAAACATGCATCTTCCTTCAATGTTAAAGGGTAAATAGGAGACACAATTCTGATCAGATCAACAGTAACCTTAAAGTCAAAGTCAAACTGAGTGTGCTTGGGAAGGACCTTGCCTCTGGTGGCGTCAAATGCCGCAGAACAGAGTTGTAAGCATGCTGGTAAATCCAAAATTACAGGGACAGGGACAGAAAACAATTGTATGGTCTGTGATGATTGCTCTGATTTAGACATATCCAAAAGCTGAATACAAATAGTTATACCCAAAGAATGTTCCATCTGCAGCTAATTTTTCTCCAGTAAGATTGATACATTATGATCTATCCACCAACTCACTTCCAAAATGATAAGATACATCAGGGTAGAGCAAACATAAAACCTTGCAGTAAAAGACTGACCTGTAACTACAAAAGTAACTGGCTTCTTCAGCTAGAAAGAGGGAAAAGTCTGACAGTTCCCACCCCTAACAAGCATTCCTGGGTGATACTTGAGTTGTAGCAAGTTGGCAGTCTCCACACTCATGAAATTTTCAGAAGCACCTGTATCAACAAAATAGCTGGCTGATAGATAGTCTGTCCATTATCAATGCTACCATAGAACAAGAAGTAACCAGAAGTAGATTTATTTGCAGAAAAGGTAGCAATCTTGGCAGGGTCTTGTTTTTCATTGGTGGTACAGACAGCAGCTAAGGAGGCAGGATGCTCATGTAAGTAACACTCAATCATTTCTTGGACAGCAGCTGGAAGAACGGGGTTATCACAATCAATAGGAATGAGGGGCAACTCTTTGGACATGATCACAGAAGATTTTGCAGGTATGACATGCTGAAGTATCACCAAGGAACTATCAGGACCAGACACTACAGGGGCCTCCTTCACATCACTGGGTTTGTTCACCACTGCCAATTGTAGCTGAGACAAGCTAGGGGGGAATAATCTTGGCTTTGGTTGGAAGGAACTACCACAAATCAGGGACCAGAAAACCAGGAGCGCACAGCGGGCTTATCCTCAAATACCAACATACCTTGCTTGGAAGTAGACAGATTTGAGACCAGAGAAAGAATTTGAATTACCATGGCCTCAGTTGTGGTTAACAGAGAATCTCAAACTGCCAAATCTTGGGCAGTCTGGTCAACTGCTAATCACAACACTGAGAGTTCATTCACCTCAGGAACATCAATTGTACAGCAGTAGGTAAGAAACTGAGGAAGGAATACCAAAAGCAGAGTTGTACCCTGATGAAAGGTGTACAGCTTACAATATACTTTGAGCTCCTCAATAGATACACACAAATTTTTTAACAAAGGGTATAGAGATGCACTCTCAGTTAAAACACGTGGATTACACTCCACTGCAGACAACAACCACTCACAAGCATCTTCAGAAACCTTCATCATCACATGGTAAACTTAGGATTTGTGACTAAGGCTCAAGCTGCAATAAAATGATAATGCTGACAAAACTTCAGGCAAAATTTCATCAGTGGGTTGAGCAGGAAAATAATCTAGACACCAAAATGACATGATGCAACGGAAATAGAAAACAGAGGATCCAGTCTCAACAACTGCAACTGGAGATGGAAACCACAAATTAAAGAAAAGCCCAAACTGAAAACTCAGAAATGAACTGATGCAAATAAACATGGTAAACAGATATCTTGACGGAGCAGGAGAAAAGAAACACAAATTCATGACAAAATGCTTCCAAAAACTCAGAAGTAGAAGAGTTGAGTAATGTAACGGAAATCACTGGATAATATGAAGCTGTTTCTAAGTGATGGGGAATTACCACCCAAATCCACATAGAATTGATGATTAACCACCAACGCGACTTCAGATATTTTTTTTGTGAAATTTCCAATTGTAACTCCAGGATTAAGTAGAACAATTAGTCCTAACCAAAGTAGTCCAATATAAATGACTTGGGAAAGCATCAATGCATCTTCAGCATAAAATTCTGGGCATTGAGGATTGACACAATTTTCATTTTCAAGAATGGGGAGAGGAGCTGCAAAATTGGCTGGCATGAAATTGACATTGGGAGGCACCAACAACAAAGTTCCAGTTGCAGGGCCCCATCTTCCAGAAATGATTTGGTTCAGAATCAGATTGTACAGAATATACTGCAACAACCTGATCACAGGATGCATTTTTAAAATCAAAAGTTAGAACTTGGGATAAATGATTTTTATTGAGTAAATTTAGGAGGACTCAACTCTTAGAGTTGAAACAGGGAAAATTATTCAATATATATCAGAAAATTTGACTAAGCAATACCACCTGAGTCTTGACCTCCTATTCCTTCCACATTGTCAAGTAAGTATCTGGTCCAGGTTGCAAAGAACCCTTGTGTGACTAGTTTCTGACAACAATACTGATTAACAAGCTCATATCTGTGACCCTCATATTAAGTCAATTTATCAACGTCAGTTTGAAAGGGGGAGCTGGTTTCAGCTTGCAGATTGGAGAAGCTGTGACCCATTTTCAATTGACTGTTTGGTTTAAATCTGTTAACTTGGTCAATTTTGATACAGGTTTTCTGGCTTTCTGAGCCTTCTTACTTGGACAGACAATACCCGGTATTATGGAATCTACTGTGACAGTTCCAGTTAGCTTTGGCTCTGGGCTTGCTCTGGCGCTTAGTGACCTTACGTCCAACCCACTGTGGTTTTTTTATTCAATGAAAGGGTAGAAGGCATCCTCATGTTTCTTGGCATATGGATCCTGTCATAGGAGGTCAAAGGCTTGGCCAGTATGCTCTGGCTTTACAAAGGCTAGCGCTACAAACTGCTGAATTAAGAGCTTGCACTTTCCTGATGTATCTAGACAGTGGAGCTTGCTGAGCTCGGGTAGATCCTTTAGTTGCCTGTTGACAGCCTGTCAATAATGGAAAAAACACCCCTGGACCTCTCCATCAAAGGTATTTACAAAAGCGTTATACTGGGCAGTTTCATAGTCCATGATTATAGTTGAGGGTCCAAGTGCTTTATCTTGAGCTTCTTTTTCTGCAGCAAGGGTGGCTTCATCCTTTTCATCATCATCTGGATTGGCTCTAGTGTTATGGCCAGGGGGACTCTTTCTATTATTGGGTAGGGCTTTGATGCCCTCCCAAAGGATTTTAAAGGCCCTTGTGTAGATCTCTTCTGTTGCCCCAGGAAGCAGAAAGTATGCAAATGGGAGCACCTTGCCTTCAATAAGGGAATGTACAACCCATAGTTGGTAAAAAAAGGCAGGACATACTGCAAAGGTACCGTCACATAACCAGGTCTCTGAATCTCTTAACTGCTCCAGGTTCTGTTGTGTAGCATAGCATATAATTCTTGCCTCTTCTGTAGGCTCATCATTATGTAAAATGAATACCTCATCACCATTTAACATCTTTAACTCCTCTGCCAATACTAACTCTCCTAGGACCATGGCAGATTTCTTATGGGGGAATAGATCACAGTGTTTGTCATATATGTACTTCACTAACTGGTCGCGGTCAGGGATGAGCTTCAGGCTCTCATTACTTGGGTGTGTGGTGGCCTTAACTGCCAGATCAGAAGCCTTGACTTCTTAGGAGACTGGGATTATTTGGTAGAGGCACCACTTTAGAAGCTTTTCAATAAGATTGATTGGAGCATTGTATGTGTGCTCTCCTTTATCACTAGTCACTTTATCCCATCCTTCTGTGTTGGTCCTGGCAGCGCAGCTTCTATCTTCAAACACATAATGCTTGCTTCTCTCTGCTCTCTTTTGATTTTTGCAATTAAAAACATAACCATCACAGACTAAACTTGCACCTCCTTTGACAGGCATTAGAGGGAAACCTGAGGAAACTTTTTTGGGAGCTTAAACTCTCCTTTGACGTTACATATATTGTGAACTTTTAGGGGATCTCATGGGCCAATTGGTGCTTGATGATAGTCAGACAGGTAATCATCAGGATCTTTTTTATTGATACTTGATGAGGAGGATGGAGGTGGAGATTTGTTGGGCGGTGGACAGGAATTATCTGGAGTTGAATTCTTGCGCTTCTTTGACTGGGATGAGCTTGATTCCTTGGGGCTTGATTCATTTGAGCTTGATTTATCTGGGCTTGAATGGGGTTCTAACCTCTTGGGTATCTTCTTTCTTCCTTGCTTGTTTAGTGGAACCTCATCTCCTTTTGATTGGTACCAGCTTGGAGAAGAGGAGGGGGCAGGGAAGGGCTCTTTGCTTTCAGGGTCTGGGGTCTTCTCCTTTTTCTTCTGTTTCTTTGAGGGCTCTTTTTCTGATTTTTTGTTAGGTAGGGACTTTGGGCCTTTCCAGAGGCTTTGGGCACTTTCTTGGTTGGCTTGAGGTTCTTTTGTGGCTTCTTGGAAGATTTTTCCTACAATAATTAGAGTAGAGTTCATAAAGTAAGAATAATCAGTTAAAACACAAATAAAGTTAAATAACATTAACTTGTTTTATTTTTTATTAAGTAAATAGTTTATATAAGTATGAAAAGTAACTTTAGAGCTAGTTTATTAGTAAAGAATTGAAAAAAAACCATGTTTAAATAAAAAGTCAACATTTGGTAGTCACAATAGTCAAAAAATTTAATTTAGTTTGTCAGCATAAAAAAACGCTTTAATTTTGACGTCAACATACTGACAGTCAGCATTAAACTAGAAAAACACTATTTAAATCACTTATAAAGCTTAGTTAATATTTTCCAGAGTTGGTTTTTTAAGGCCAAAATTGATTATTTTTAAATTTTAAAAAATTAAAGATTTGCATATGTAGCTTATGAAAACTAAATAATAAGGATTGCAGAGCAGACTCTAAAGTACAGCCCTGGGTACTTTGGCCTGAATTACCATACCTTTATATGTGTGCTTTTGGTTAAGCGGCAGTGTTTTACTAATAAACCAGTGAAGGTGTTGATATTCAGGCTGTCAGTGTTCTTTTATAGTAACTCTCCTATTAAATCTTGCTTAAATTATGTCACTTTGTTTGCTTAGCCAAACCCCTTTTTTGCAATTTGGGTGACACGTCAATTTGACACAAAGTCAGAATTATAAATACATATATAAATTCTAGTTTTAACATATGCATTTTGGCTTAAGTGGACTTCTGGAAATAAGCTATAGTTTATCCAGTGAGTTTAAAAATACAGTAAATATCTAAATAATACAAAGAACACTATGAAAGTTGGAATATGTCTTTGTCAAATGCTTATCTTATTATATATTTAATAAAAAAATTAATATAAAATATAAAAAACAGTTATTTTTAGAATACTGTATAATTTATTAAGAAACTCATGGATTCTTATTTGGGGTCAACATCCAGATATTACTTACTGGAGTTGACCTTAATGTAAAAGTACAAAGAAACTTACATTTTCATAGTAAATTATATTGGTTTTTTGGCTTAAAAATAAGCCTTTGGTTAAATGGTGCTGACATTATGCCTGTCTCTTTTTAATTTTGCAACTCTGACTTAATAATTTACTATGAAAAATTAGCTTAGTTTTGGAAATACCCAATTCTGGCGGATAAATACTAAAATAATGTTGACTTACTGAATGTTGACAAATTGTTGACATTCAGTGAGTTGACTTGCGGAATGAGTTAATTATGGTGGTTGCCCTTGGATGCACCAATTACGGCAAATGCTGTAATTGGTGCTTTTTAATCTACTGCAGCCCTAATCTGGATCTACTTTGATTTTGTTTTTCGGTTGGGATGATTTTGTTTATCTCAACAGGTTATAAAGGTACTGTAGTGCATGGCAAATTTGATTTAAAGGATGGTGATTTATGAAGGATGATCTCCTGGTGGTTTAGATAAGAGGGCTAGAATGGAATTTTCTTTGAGTTACTATTGGTATTTGGTTGAAGGATTTGTTTCTCTCCGACTTACTGCGGGTTAGGTTGGGGAGTGATTGAAGCTTACGTGCTTGCTGAAGACAGGGTTGGCAGAGTTTTCGGTGGAAAGCCTACGTGGCATGTGCGGTTTTAGCTGGAGGGGTTAGGGTGGGTTCGGCAAGGGGTTAAGGTTTAGTCAAGTTTTTGGGGGTGGTTTTTTTGTGGCGGTTGGGGGTTTGATCTGGAGTCGGTGGAAGTTTACGAGCTGCGGTGGGTAGTTCTGCTGGGCTTGAGGTGGCCGTGGATTTGGCGAGGTTTTTTATTGGTGGATAGCGCCGATCCAGATTCGGGATCGTCCCGGGGTTGGTGAACGAAGCTTGATATCATTGGTGGGTATTTAGTTACGTAGATGGTGTTTAGGTTGGATCATTCCAAGTGATCCTTTGTGGGAACCCCTAGAAGGGGGTTGATAGATGTAGAGGATGGGAGTTTAAGATATTCAGCCAATCAGGCGTGGAGAGAGGGGTTTATTGAAGGGTTTAGATTTGAGGCTGGGATTGTTTTGTTGAGTAGGTGTTCTTGGACTTGTACTGGCGAACTTGGGAGGCAAAGGTCTGGAACAGATACATGGTGTCCTCGGGGCCACCCTTGGCTTCGGGGTGGAACTGGACCGAGGCGATGGGCTTGGATTCGTGGATGATGCCCTCGTTGGAGCCATCGTTGGCGTTGACAAAGTGGCGGCGCCATCCTGGGGGCATGATCTTGTCGTCAAGAGCATAGCCGTGGTTTTGGGAGGTGATGAAGCAGCGTCCAGTGCTAACGTCAATGGCGGGTTGGTTGTGGCCTCGGTTGCCAAACTGCATCTTGTAGATGCCCAGCCCAGCGGCTTGGCCAATCAGCTGGTTGCCCATGCAGATGCCAAAGATGGGCTTGTTAAATCTATCCACTGCAATACGCAGGTTGTCAATGAGCTTGGTGACGTGGGTGGGGTTGCCAGGGCCGTTGGAGATGAAGAGGCCATCGAATTGATGCATGATCTTGGGGAGGTCGCAATCCCAGGGGAGGACGGTTGCCCGCACGTTCTGGTCTAGGAGGGAGCGCAGGATGTTGTGTTTGATGCCGCAGTCAATAACACCAATGTGGATGTCTCCGCTGCCCACGGTGTAGGCATGCTTTGTCGACACCTCAGCAACCAGGTTGCGGGTGTTGGGGTCAAACACCACCCGCTCAGCATCGGGGCTAGAGTCAATCGACGCCAGGGTTGAGCCCTGCTCGCGTAGGATATGGACAACGGCGCGGGTATCGATGCCAGAGATGGCGGGGACATTGTAGCGGCGGCACCACTGGGATAGCGATTCAATGGCATTCCAGTGGGAGTACTTGGTAGCGTAGTCATTGACAACGATCCCCTCCACTTGGATCCCGTCGGACTCAAAGAACTTGAAAAGACCATGCTTGTCCTTCTCTCCGCTCGGGACGCCGTAGTTGCCAATCAGCGGCTGGGTGAAGACAAGGATTTGTCCGCGGTAACTAGGATCAGTCATGGATTCGGGGTAACCAACGGTGGAGGTGCTAAACACCGCCTCGCCGGACTTTGAAGAGTTGGCGCCAAACGATACGCCAGAGAACACCTGCCCCGACTTTAGGCGTAGGTAGGCTGGCGAACCTGGCTTCAAGGGCCCACTGGCATGGGTTACTGCGCTGTCGGAAACAGTGGCGAAAGAGCGTCTCAATATTTTCCCAAAGCTAGCCATAACTTTGTCCTTTGCCACCCCTCCTCTTTATACTCGCCCAATTAAACATTTGCCTGAAATCCCACCAATCCTTGCCACCCCATACACTAATTCTCAACGTCACTTTCCCACGCCATTCTACGCCTCAACGTCAATGACGTCATACCCATATCTCACACGAGAGACTGCTTTGCAATTCTCCGCTAAGTTTCACCCTTCCATCCCTTTTAACCTGAGACCGTTTGGCTAAATATATTTATTCTTACTTAAACCATTAAGCTTGATTTATTGCCCAATACTCAAACACTTTCACCATATGAACCCCTTCAAATTAATTTAAATTAATAAACTAAACCAACTGCTCGCATACTTGTGGAGTTGGTTACCCTCCCAAAAGTGACGTCAGATTCTTTCCATCCCAGAGCCCTTTGATTCGAAGCCCACCCGCGAAGCTCCACCTAAAAATTTAGAAGCTTCGGTCAAACATCCCAATGACCTCATCGTTTTTAGAAATCTCATCTCCCCAAACATCGCAATATCCCATTCACAATTCCATCCCAACCCTAAGAACCTAATACTTGAACGTACCTATTTGCTAACATGTTTAATAACCATCTAACAACCTTTTAGCCAATCCCTTGGCTATCACTCCAAGCAAAACTGGAATACTCACCATGATTTCAAATGAAATTACCTTACATCAACCCCTCTCCTATTGGCTGCCACCCACCCGGATTCATGTCGCATTACAAGCTTCCACTAACCCTCCATAAATCCTTAAATCTCAACATTCACAACTTATCAATCCCCATAGTACGATTTTAACTTAACTCCACCTAATAAATTCCCATTATTATCATCCCATGCTATATATCCTTCCCATGCCAAGTTATCCCATCATCCACAACCTAGCCAAAAAAGTTAAGCCTATACTTTACCAAGCGATGCCAAACACATCCAATCTGCATATAAATCCAAAAAAAACCTAGCAGAACCAAGTTAACACCAGTTATCCAGCTTATAGACAATACCAAACCTTACTTGATCGAGGGAAACGTTGGTAGCATCAGCAACCTAGTCCAGATTTTTTGCAGTTGCTGATGTGTAGCCTTTGCCAACAGCAATATACATCAGTCCTTTCCTGGGAACATAATCTTTCTCTATTCACTGCAGCAGGAATCTCTAACTGCATCTCACCAGATTAATTAAATCAACCCTTATGCTCACCAACCATGATGTTAAATGATCTCTAAAATAGAATATTTTAGTTCTTACCCTCCCATCAAGCCTGCCATAACACTTCAATAAGCCAGAACTTATGTTTAGGCCATCTTCTTCAGCCAATCTCACATGGCACCTGTTGAAACAGTAGGCTCAACCTGCCAGAAAGGTTCCGGGCAAGCGGGTTTGTGACCTGCAATCCAATTACCCCACCACTTAAAGCCAGACTAGGAAGTCAACTCAAATTGCCAAATCCAACAACACGAACAAATGATGATCCCTTATGGTGGATACCTTGTTTTGGCGCTTGACTCATTACCAGGATCAAGCCACCCCCTTCATCATCCAGCTGTGTGATCAACACAATCATGTTTCTGTTATCCTTGATTCACATTGACTATATAATCATTATCTCTTAATAAAGATTAAATATATAGATTCTAAATATTTTCCCCCTTGTAACTCTGCTAAAACAGCACAGTTACGACATTGGTAGCACAGGTAGGTTGTCCATCCTACCTTATCTTGTAAAATTCCGACTGTTGCCTGTACTCGCCGCGGCCAAAAATTCTCGACAGAATTATGTCTGGCCTCCCACTGGACTGGACCCTGTACACCCCTGGTACCAAGATACCTGATGGCTTTGTTGTGTACCAGAACACAGTGATTTCACTACCTACCTTCAACACCATGTCTGAATAAGGGTTCTTTCAGGCTCCCTCTTCTATTTCACAACCAACCGACAAAAACACCATACCCACCTACGTAGCCCAAAGACTGTGAAGTGCTTTCTTGGAATCTTTTGCCTGGACCAACGACAACAATGCTGCCGCATGAATCCAGTCCACCTAGAGCAAACTGGCTCAGATGGAATGCCCACAGCAATTTTGGATTGCAGAAATCTCCATCCACCTGACCCATGACACTGGCACCTGGTGTGACAAGTGACACAAAGAACACGCTGACAAGAACTGGGATACCTTCAAGAAAGACTTCTTGGCAACATTTGTGCTTAAGGACACAGCGCTCATAATTATACGCCAAGTAAAGAACCTAACCCAGACATGCACCGTGAAGGAGCTTACCCGCGCCTACAAGTAACTCCAACTTTGCTCACCATCTGACATGGCCTTTGACACCCCAGCTACACACCTCATGTACTATGATATCCTTAAGTTGCATGTAACAAGACATGTGAACCTGGACCAAGTGACCAACCTAAAAAGCCTGTACCTCAAAGCAGAGAAAGCGGAACAAACATTCAACACTCTCCATAAGGCACAAACTGGAAAACACGAGAGACCCAAGGATTCTCACACAGGCGGGTGCTCCATTCAACCAACCCCTGGAAGCAACGGGAATAACACTAACCATAAACCCACAAGCTCAAATGGACATGGGAATGAAAACAATGGCCAGTCAAATTGTACTCACTTCTGTATCACTGCCACGCAAGGCAATCAAGATGAGGGAAAAGCCCAGGGAGAGCATTAAGCAAGCCAAGCTCTCCTCACCCAACTCTTAAATTTCCCAATAATGAGTAACAACCCAAGGACGTGGACCAATGTCCAATGATCCAAGTACCCTTGTAGGACCCGGTACTATACACCATTGCCAGACATCCCAATAAATTGATGTTTTACCCTTTCCTCTTTTGCAGTTACACTGTCTCTGCGCTCCTAGACTCAGGCGCAGACCAAACCCTAGTCAACAGCAGCTTTGTAGATAAGTTCAAGCTATCCACTAATCCTTTGCAGATTAAAAACGTGGTCCTGGCTGATGAACATCACATTGCCGTGACAAGGGAAACCACCCCCTTCTCTGTTATGCTTGAGAACTTAGACTCCACCATCCAAGGCCCTGTTATTGACTTCCCAAAGTTTGACATTGTACTGGGGTTGGATTGGTTACAAAAGAACAATTCTCATGTAGACTGGGCGACCTCAGTGTTGACCATTAAGCGTGAAGGTGTCAATCACCAGATCTACCCTGACTCAGTGGACCAACTCCTACACAACCATGTCTTTGTGCGCATCACAGAGACCCTGGACAAAAAGGAAAATCTGAAGGCAATTGACTGGGACTCCTGCCAGTACAAGATCATACACTTCAAGGATCACCAGGATACCTCCATACCTCAGGATTTTGAAATTGTGGCCCGCCATTCAGAAATCTTCAAGGAAGCTCTACCCGGGTTGCCCCCAGAGAAACACATTCAACACTTCATCCAACTCAAAGGAGCTGTAACCAAAGTGCGCCCTATCTAAAGGTTGACCCCAAACAAAGACAACTCACTATGTGCCTACCACAAGGAAGAGTTGGAGAAAGGATTTATCCACCCCTTGCAGTCTCCTTTTGGGGCTGCCGTATTCTTTGTGGCCAAGAAGGACAGTACCTTACGTTTGGTCACAGACTACCAAGCCTAAAAAAAGTTACCATCAAGAATTGTTATCCACTACCACTGATTGAAAATCTCTTTGACGCCTTGGGAGGAGCCACAGTCTTCTCCAAGATTTATCTGACTGCAGGCTACAACCAGATTTGTATTAAGGAGAAGGACATCCCCAATACAGCCTTCTGCACTAAATACAGATCATACAAATGTGTGGTGCTCAACTTTGGCATGACAAACACCCCGTCCACCTTTGTGACCTTCATGAACAAAGTTTTTGCGCCACACATAGGCAAGCATGCCCTAGTCTACCTGTACAACATCATTGTCTACAGCCTCTTGGTGGAACAGCGTCACAAAGACCTAGAGACAGTCTTTGCTACCCTGGAACAACACAAGCTGTTGGCCAAACCCTCCAAGTGCCAGTTCTTCTGTGAGCAATTACCCTTCCTGGGACACATAGTCTCAAAGGATGGCATCAAACCCAACAGTCAAAAGATACAGGCCATCTGCAAGATGCCACCACCCAAGGATAAGTCAGAACTCCGCACCTTCTTGTGGATTATGGCCTATGTACACCACTTCATACCTGACTGTGGCATTTTGACTGCCCCCTTATCCGCCATAACAGGCACCAAATCCAAGTTTATATGGACCCCCCAATGTGATCTCTGTTTTAGACGCCTCAAGGAGAAACTCACAACAGCTCTTATCCTGTAATACCCCCAAACATGACGGGGAATACCAAATAGAAACTTATGCCTCAGATGCATCCATTGGGGGAGTACTATGAATCAAAAATAATGATGATGACTTCCTGCCTGTAGCTTATTAATCACAAAAAATGACAGATGGCAAGCGTCAATACCCTATTCACAACATGGAACTTCTGGCCATTGCACACTATCTAGTTAAATGGCGTTGTTATCTAGAACCACAGGAAGAATTCACAGCATTAACTGACCATAAGTTGCTCATATATTTCAAAATCAAGCAAATCTATCTTGCTGCCAAGCCCGCTGGATGGAGCTCTTGAAGAGATTCAATATGCTAATACAGTACAAACCTGGTCCCAAGCTTGCCATGGCAGACACCCTCTCACACCTATATGTCCGTGCCACAAGAGGGGAAAATGGGCTCAACCCAGACTGGCCTCTCTTGGTGCTACTGTTGAAACCGCAGGCTCAACCCACCAGCAAGGTTTCAAACAAGCAGGTTTGTGACCTGCAATCCAATTACCTGGCCACTCAAAGCAAGACTAGGAAGTCAACTCAAATTACCAAATACAACAACATGACCAGATGATGATCCCTTATGGTAAATACCTTGTTTTGGCGCTTGACTCATTACCAGGATCAAGCCACCCCCTTCATCATCCAGCCGTGTGATCAACACAATCATGTTCCTGTTGTCCTTGATTCACATTGACTATATAATCACTATCTCTCAATAAAGATTATCTATCTAGCTTCTCAATATTTTCCCCCTTGTAACTCTTCTAAAACAGCACAGTTACAACACCCCACAAGACAAAACATTGACAAAAAACTGCTACCAGACCCTGGATTACTTTTTCTTAGCTTGATTGACGTTATTGATAAATATGGGCGAAAGCAGGTATTCTTAAAGTGATGCTGAAAAACTTAAGGCCTCTTTTTTTCTACTGATCAACTTTTAAAGTTAATCACTTAATGTACACCGGTTTCTGTAAAAGTTACTCAGTTCACTGACTGCCAAAAGCCCCTAATTATGGCATCATCAAACTCAAATCCCAACTAACTACTCCCACTGATGAAATTATTTGTTTGACCAATCAGAAGCCAGCCAAATCCTACTAGCACCCCTTAACACTACCCCATTCTCTCACTAGAAGCTTTTTTCTAGATAGCTTATTATCTCTGGAAAATTCAAAGGAAGTGATCCCCCAATATCATGTATTATCTAGGCTACTTGGTCCCAGCTATTGGTAACTTGAAATCATCTATTTTAACTTCTACCATTAATTCCTTTTCTATATCTTGGCTTGCCCTTTATACTACTTCACAGCTATTTTCCTGATTTCATTATGCAGATGCAGCTCTTAATCTTGTTTTAACCTAGATCCTGGTTATAGATCTCAGGGTTAAAACTAGGTTGTCACTCCTCCCAACTAAGCTTAGCGCTGTTGAAGCAGTTGGAAGCTTTTTTGCTACATCCCTATGGTCCCTCCCATAACAAATTTGCACATTATCTGACCCTTACTTCTTTCCTTTAAAGAACTTTTCTTGGAAATCTTTTCTTAGGTGGGCTTTGAAGTCTTACCCAAAGCAAGAAAGATTTAACTGGAGCTTAACTTTTCTTATATGGTTGCCTAACTCCCCAAGGATCTATATCTCCCCCTAAACTAGTTTTGATGAGTAAATTTGGCCATATATATGATTTTAACTCCTAGTGAAGGTTACTTGGGGCTATATGTAATCTACCCCTGTTGATTATATTGCAACCAAGTTTCCAGACTCAACTGATAATGTATCTTACAATACACAGGGGGCGCTTGATGAGCCGCCCCTTGGCGTATCTAACGTTATGGATTAATCTGATGGCAATATTAAATGGCAGGTACTTCATCCTAATTAGGAGCGCTGCCAATTTGGCTTGCTGATTCCTGCACTAGTTATTCCTTGGCTTCAAACCTTACATGGAACTTCCCACTATTCCACCCCCTTGTGGCTTTGTGGCTTTTCCCATATAGTATATTACTCACAATATCCTACAATAAACGATACCTTATTCTTATTATTCTGTTTTTTATATTGGACTGTTGTCTTCCCCAATTCCAAATACTGAATCCTCATTGGTTCAGTTGCAACAGTGGTAACAGAAGTAGGTTATCAACCTACCTAAAACAAAAGTTCCCCCTAAGAAAGGACAGAGTACGGGCTGTATGGCTACTCCCCAACAAGAGACTTCCTGCCAATCCCCAAGGGGGACATCCCCAACGGTTACATCATCTATCAAGACCAGTTAGTTCTCACCAGAGTATACAATTGACTCCGCCTTGGGCAGGGTGACGCCAGCGTCACCCTGCCCTAGTTGGACCTGTTCCAGCGCATGCTCAACCTTCAGCTAGAATCCTTCACTGGTGGCGTTGAGGGGGCCAACATTGTCAGTTGGCTCCAGTCTACTGAAATCCGCCTTTGCATCTGCCAGGTTTCTGAGCCCATGTGGGTTGCCACTGCGTCTGATTGCCTCACAGGGCCCGGCGCTGTGTGGTTCACCAACTGGGCCAGCCAGGAACTTGACGTTACCTGGGCAGCATTCTGAGACGCCGCCAAGTCCCAATACAGTGAAACCTTCTCCCCCATTGTTGTGGGAACTCCTCTTCTAGCAATCAAGAAAACTGGTTCTGTTCCTGAGTACCTTGCCACCTGGCAGCAAGCTCTTGCTGCCACCCCTGAAGCTGTGACCGACAGAAATGCATTGTCACTCACTCTCATTGTCAATGGGTTAAAACCCCATATCTGCAAGTTGGTCCCTGTAGGTTGCTGTAGCTCCATTGATGACTGCTATAAAGCCATTGTGGAGGCTAACAACCAGGCCTCAATGGGCTTCTGCCATACCAGTGACGCTCCATCCCAACCACGTACCACACCTGGCAGTAGCCACAGTCAAGTAGGCTGCTGCCAACCACATCAGCAGGATAATGAGACTAAATGCCCCCGCGAGGGGGAGCTCCAGCTAGCGCAGATCAAGGATCAGGGAAAAGCCTGGGGGTTGTAGCAACAAGAGGCCTTATAATCCCACCTGACCCATCCTCTCAATCCCTGCTTGCAAAAAATCCCTGTGACTACAACATTAACAAATTTGAGACCCTGGACATCTTTAAAGTCCACAGTGACAACCCTGTATTGCAAGTGAGGCACTCCTCAAATAAGGTAACACACTTGTCTTATCCCTTCTGTTTCCGTGAGAGCACCCACAAACTACTGGTAGATACCAGGGCTGACCACACTATGGTGGACCAGGAGTTCACTGACTCTCAACAATTAGACCAAGTGCCCAGTAGGTTCAAGGCCGTACGGGTAGCTGACTCCCGCAGTGTGGCTATCACCCACAAAACGGTACCCTTCTCTGTGAGAATGGGGAACGTCCAAGTTAAGATCTCTGGGCCAATCATGGCAGGGCTCAGCCACAATGTGATTGCTGGTCTTGACTGGCTTTGGCACAATTGTCCCTACATTGATTGGGATACCTCTGTCATCACCCTCAACAGAAATGGGGTGGGGTTCCAGATTTACCCTGTGAAAATGAGCAAGCTACTCCATGATACTGTTTTTGTCAGAATAACAGAGACAGGCTCATATGATTTCAATGGGGGAAAACTAGACTTCAACCAATGCTCAATTGAAGTTATCCGTGCCGAACCATCAGCGGTCCCTCCCTTGACCTCCTCATCACCACCAGCGCTTGCAGCACTCCTTGAGGAGTACAAGGATGTATTTAGTGAAACACTTGAACAATTACCTCCTCCCCGGGAGATCCAGCATGCTGTACAACTTTAAGGATTGTTACCTAAAGCATGACCATTATATTGTCTCACACCAAAGGAAGATGAAGCCCTCCACCAGCACCTTGTGGACGCGCTTGATAAGGGCTTCATTTGCCCCTTGCTCTCTCCATACGAGGCGGCGGTCTTCTTCATAGCCAAGAAGGACGGGTCCCTTTGCCTGGTCACAGACTACTGCGCCCTAAATGAGGTGACAGTTAATAACAAGTACCCCCTGCCACTGATTGACAACCTGTATAATACACTTGCAGGTGCAAAGGTCTTTAGCAAGATTGATCTCACTGCAGGGTACAACCAGGTCTGCATTGCACCAGGGGATGAGGCAAAAACTGCCTTCCGCACACGCTACGGGTTGATTGAGTGTCATTTCATGAACTTTGGAATGACCAACACTCCCTCTACCTTTGCCATGTTGATGAACAAAGCATTCAAGGAACTGATTGTGAAATGTGTGGTGGTGTACCTTGACAACATTATTGTCTTCAGTCAAGATCAAACCACACACCTCCAACACCTCTGTGCTGTCCTTGACACCCTTTGGAAAAACCAGCTAAAAGCTAAAACCTCCAAATGCAAGTTCCTCAAGTCAGAGCTATTATTCCTTGGGCACACCATCTCTGCCCATGGGGTAAAGCCCAACCCTGCCAAAGTTAAGGCAATCACCAGCATGCTGCCCCCCACCAATGTGGGCCAAGTGCAAACATTCCTTGGCATGGTTACCTACATGCGCAAGTTCATTCCCAATTGCATGGAACTAATTGCACCTCTCACTGAGCTCCTCAATACCAAGCAGCGCTTCCATTGGACCCCTGTCAGATATTGAGCCTTCAAGGCGTTGAAGCAAAGGCTCACAACAGCACCAGTACTGCTGTTCCCCAATCAAAACCGACAGTGCAAACTTGAGACTGATGCCTCCAACAGAGCCATAGGGGGCGTGCTATGGGTCAAAACTGACAATGGCGTCTTCCTCCCTGTGGCATATGAGTCCAGGAAACTTACTGACTCAGAACAACGCTACCCCATTCATTATAAAGAATTGGCGGCAATTGTTCACTGCGTCAAGAAGTAGTGCTGTTACCTGAAAGGTGCTACCTTCCCACCCCGCGTTCTGACAGACCACAAGTTGCTCCAGTACTTAAACATGCAGTCCCACTTGACACGCCGCCAAGCAGGATGGGTGGAGCGCCTATCCCCTTACCAGTTGTGCATCAAGTACAAGCCTGGAAAGGAACTTGTCACAGCTGACGCTCTTTTGCAACTCTATATAGTGTCCATCACTGGGGACAATGGTTTGGATCCAGATTGGCCCATGCTCTACCTCTGTCCTGAGGCAACTCACTACAAGGGCCTTAACTTGGTAACCATCTCCAAGCTGAAGGGCAACAAAAGCCAGTTCACCACCAATGCTAGTAACACCTGCCGTCAAGCAGAGACAGGTGAAAAGACGCCTTACATTCCCACCACGCAACAAGGGGACACAATATTGCACTAACACCAAACCCTGGGTCACATCAGAGGGGGTAACCTTTTCAAGATCATGAAACGTAAGGTTTGGTGGGTGCACATGCATCAAGACATCTTGGACCTCCTTGAAATGTGTGTGTTGTTCAAAAAGGACAGGTCTAAACCTGCACCCCCCAAGTCTGTCCTGCCCATCAAGGCCATGGAACCCTTCAAGCAGTGGGCCCTTGACATTGTAGGGCCACTCCCCAAAGATAGACTGGGGAAGAAGTACATTATCACTGCCATTGACTACTTCACTTGCTGGCCAGTGGCCTGGGCAACAACCAACCACACTGCCACCCATATTACCCACTTTATTGGCAAGAAAATTGTGGCCCACTTTGGGCAACCCAAACATCTCATCACAGATGGCAGTCCTGAACTAGTTGGGCATGTCATGAAGGCATACTGCGCCAAGAATGCACTCCAACATACAGTTACAATCCCCTACCATCCTCAAGCCAATGGACACGTGGAAGAGTTAAATGGTTCACTGGTTCAACTGGTTGCCAAGCTCTCACAAGAGCACCCCAACACTGCATGGACTAAACACCTGCCCACCACCCTACTCATCCTGCAAGCAAGAATCAACAGGGGCACAAGGTTCAGCCCTAGTACCCTGGCCTTGGGACACCTGACAGTCTGACAGGGGTTGATCAGGGAAAGCTACAGTCCAAGGTTCCCGACAAGCCTCCCCTAGTAACAACCCCATCCCTGGATCAATGGTGTGCCAAGGCCTGGGAAATTTAACACAAGCGGATTGCAGGAGGGACAAAGCACCTCAAAGTTAGATACGCTGTAGGTGACCCTGTCTACACCCTCAATCCCAATTCTGCCAAGTTGGAACCCAACCACCTAGGGCCCTTCAAGATAGCTGCTGTCTACAACAATCATATCTACCAACTGGAAGATGCCCAAGGAAACACCAAGAAGCTTCACCATGACCGCTTGCGCCCCTGCTGCATCATCCCCACACAAAGGTTGTTTGTGCAGACCTTCCCAGACCTTCCACAGACTCCAGTCCTGGTGTCTGACAACAAGCAGGGGGCAAGGGGGGTGTTGCAACCAAGTTTCCAGAATCAGCTGCTAACGTATCTTACAATACACAGGGGGCGCTTGATGAGCCGCCCCTTGACATATCTAATGTTATGGATTAGTCTGATGGCAATATCAAATGGCAGGTACTTCATCCTAATTAGGAGCGCTGCCAATTTGACTTGCTGATTCCTGCACAAGTTATTCCTTGGCTCCAAACCTTACATGGAACTTCCCACTATGCCACCTCCTTGTGGCTTTGTGGCTTTTCCCATATAGTATATTACTCACAATATCCTACAATAAATGATACCTTATTCTTATTATTATGTCCTTTCTATTGGACTGTTGTCTTCCCCAATTCCAAATACTGAATCCTCATTGGTTCAGTTGCAACAATTAAATACCTCTTTAAATTATATAAAACAAGATAAGGTGAAATTAAGAAGAATATGAGGCCTTATTTGATATGAAAATAGAGCATCATATAGTATTGTGACAAGCCACATACTTTACATGTACGTCATGGCAGCCATGGGGCTTTTCCAAGAAGTGGCTTTTATGAATAAAAATATCTTACCAACATGCAGCATGAGCGGGTGTCAATAGTTCTCCAACTATTTGGTAGTTGATCCACCTCTTGTGGAAATGATATTTGGAGAGGGAATCATCAAACATGCCTAGAAAAATGTATCACCAGCCATATCCCCATGAAGGAACACCACCTCAAACATGATTTCATAGCTACTTCAATTTCTTGGATTGGTAAGCCCTTAAAAGCTGTTTGATCAATTCCTAAACCTGGATCATGGTCATTATCCTTGGCTATAATTAGAGATAATTTTTCAAGAAGTACCACATCAATTCCCCTGCAGGCTATAAATTCATATCAGCTAGAAGATGGCATACAAGTCCTAAGTAAGGGCACTCAGGATTGTTCAAAAGTACGCCATTTAAGCTTGCTGATGAGATGGAAATCAAGAGGCCTATCAAGCCATAGATCTTTAAGCTATACAATTCTGAAATCCATTAAGTTCTATATTTATTAGAAATGACTTTGAGCTCTTTTCATTTGTCTTCTGCTCTTGTCCATCCTTGGCTATGAATCTATTAACAGTTGTGAAATCCATTATACACCTCAATTATGGCTTTTTCTTGATACTCTCTTTTAAGCTGGCTTAGCTCTGCCTATAAAGTACAACTTATCAAAATCTTTTTGATGTCAGACCTTTATTATCAAGAGGTACCCAAAAGAATTATGAGGCTGCATTCATAAGTTGATCTTGCTATAAGGGGCCTAAATAGCCCCCAGCAAGTTTTCACTCAATAGTGAGATGTTGATATCCACCTTATAGATCTACATACTATCTTATAACCATCTTAAACACTGCCATCCTGAGCTCTTAAAAAATAAATATTTTTCTGGTGTTTTACTTACCCTGTTTAGCTGGATAGGCTTTTTTATAGGATCTTTTAGATAAGATACCTAACCTTATCCTTAAACAGTTGAGACAGATGTAATCAAACACCATGATTTAGTGTCTTTTGTTAAAATTAAATGAAGATAGAATCACAATGAAATATTAACTATGAAGCAACTTAATATATTTGATAGAACTGAGGGGAAAGGAATTTATTAAAGCTTATTAGCTAGGCTTTTATGTTCTAGATCACATATATATTACCATGCCTATAAATTTTTAATTGATATCCTCAAATTTCAGTATATCTGTTGCATAGTGTTAAAAGATTGGTTCATCCCTGGTATGCAAAGAGGGGTATTTTAGGCTTGTTGATAGTATTAGCTTGGTTTAAGATTTATGAAGTTATTATATGCCTTGTAAATAGGATTTTGCTGGGCTTTTCAAAATTTTCACCATAATGATCCTATTTTAGGAGGCAATGTGAGCTAATCAGCAGTGCTACACATCCTCTATAAGTGAGAAGCATTGTACCAACCAAATACCTTAGAATTAGCATGATAACTTTCCTTGGGTCAGGTTTCATATCTAGCTGCTGTGAGGAGACTGGGGATTTTATAACTGTCTTTCCCTTCCCAGCTTAACTCCCAAATAATAGGTAATCTTTTGTTTGATCTTTAGAAGGCTTGCATTCCAAGAGAGAAATCTGGATGTTTAGTCTCAATTTGGCATTTTTGAGCATTTTTTTGTCCTCTCATTATTCATTAATTGCCTAAATGATTTTCTCTTCCTTTTGATTTAAACCTTATATATTGCTTGATAATATATTTATAAAGAAGTAAAACCTCATCAGTTCCTAGAAAATAATCATATTAATACCAGTAAAAAGATTTTCCCTAGGCAGGGGTACCTTCCTTATTGAAGTAGTCCTTTAATAACTCATAGCACACCTCTTTAGCCTCAACCAATGTTTCCTTGGATAAGTTTTAACCACTTCCAGATCTCCTCAAGTCTCTTTCAGAGTCATCTTAGAGATCTCTTTATAAATTGCCATCACCTCTTCTTTGATCTCACAAACTTGGGCTTATCCCAACTGGGGGTTAATCATAATAATCAAAATATTCTGTGAGCAAGTAGAATTGTTGCTAAATTAGCTTTGCTTTTTATGATAATGTTTCACTTTCACATCATTTAAGGTATTCTCAGCTGAAACCCTCTCCTCTATAGACTCTAATATGGATCCCTGCTATTGGATCTATTAAACCACAGTGCCTTTCCATACATATCCTGTCTCCCCAGGAGCTGTATGCTTTTAAGCCCTAAGATCTCAGAAAGATACACTTAAAAATCACATGGTTCCTTAAATGAATTTATATATTTTTCAGATTGAAGTATCATGAACTTTTTCTTCCAAACCCTATGGAGTAACTGAATTCCTGATTCAAGCTCTGAACAGATCCACTTACAAGCAATGTATTACTTTCAATAGAGGCAACATTGTCTTCTATTGACACAGAAAGCCTATTTTGGATCCATTATTAACATTACATTAGGTATGTTTTGGGTATTAATTAACCTTTGTGATCATTTACCAGTTTGGGGGCACAAGTGTCAAAGTATGAATTAGTCAGAATATTTGATTGGCCCCTCAATCAGTTCAGACTAAGTGATTTTTGGGCAACATACCATTTTTATGGTATTGACTACCCCATTTAGAAAGCACTACATGGATACCATACCAAGGGTTACTTTATTAAAAGGAATTTTCAGTTGAGAATTCATGCTCAGGAGTTTCTCTGACAGCCAATCTTTCCAAAATATTACAAACATTAAAAATTCTGAACCAGTTTTTTTATTCAGGCATGAACCCTTAGTGATGTATTACATCACAGCAAGTGGCTTGGGATCATGTGAACGTGTGATACCTGTTGATTTCCCAAGGCTCTTGTCAAATGGGGGATTATAATTCTGCTACAAAAATATTAGCAATACATCTGGTCAATTAAACTGCATTGGAATTTTTAGAGCCCTGCAGACTGGGGCATCATTACATTTTCAAGGGGAGATCTTAAGTATTTTACCATTATAAAAGTACAGGGTAAACTGCAGCTTTGGCGTATATAATGACCCAGAGGAAAGTGTCTTGGGTGTGGGAAGTCTGACTTGACCTGCAGCCTAAAGGCAGTGGCACTTTCTTCTCATAAATCAATAATGGATTGTGTTGGGGATTTTGACCAGAGATGATACCAATTATGACAGAGCTCACAGATTGGGATTTCTACAACCAAATCCATAAATTATTAAAACAAAAACAATTATGCTAATTATGACAGAGCTTGCAGAAATGAAATGCAGCTACCAAATAACATAAATTGGTAGTATAAATCATATGCATATTGAATCAGCAGTAGCCTGCTGACCTGGACCTTAAATTAGCCAATGATAAGCGCCACCACAGCATTTAAGTGATACATGATTTTCTGCCACGTCACTTTAAAAATACACAAGTGTTGCAGTGCCGCCTGGCTTTGGGTTGGGCTCCAAAGCACCAAACTACTTTTACTTCAAGTGCCGCCGCGCCAACTGAAAATTATTGCAAGTGCCAAAGCGCTGCTTTACTTTTACATTGAGTGCCATGGCGCTGGTTTTGATTCCCCATTATCTCAAATTTCCATATGTATCATATTAATAAGCACTATGCCTGGAGTAGGCCAGAGAAGTAGGAAGTGATCCTGAAGTACTAAATTATTCCATGCCAGCAAGGACCACCTGTTCTGGGTGAAGATGAAGATATTCTATTGGTTGACGTGCAATAAGTGCCAAACCTAGATTAATAATTACCCAAATTAGGGGCGTGTTAGAATGTCCTAGAAGACATCGCTAGCAGCCCAGGGATTAAACTTTGCGGAAGGTATAAGAAGAATAAATCACTCACAATAAAAATAAGCTATTGATCTTGACTTGTCTGGAATATATCTTTAATCTGATTGACCTTTAACCTAATCCTTGAGTGCTTCTTCACAATCAGAAGCCATTGCTGGCAGCAATAATGGTTCCATTCAATCCTGGCTCTTCTGATATAATACTACTCATATCCTCACATATGAATGTATTATAGCAAATGTTCTGTGCCCTATAATCTCAAATAATTGTAGCGCAGTAATGCAAAAAGGGCAACAGCTTGTGTTTTCATCTATATTATACTATAAGAAATTATACTGTATATCAATAGCACTATCTTTTGCTCTAAAGTAATATAATGTCTGGCTGGGAAAAGGAATCAGGTAAAAGAACTATACTTTGTTGTTAATTACAAAGGAAGAACAGAATAATTAATGCCAGTTTTTTTATATAGACTGACATGAAGGCCATTGAAGCTTTCCAAATTATTTTTGAAGTTACCTTACAATGTAAAGAAAGAGAATGAAGTATATTAAGGGCATGGAAACAGAGGGCCCATCCTGGAAGCAGTTTTTTACAACAAATCTTGCTATTAAGCTCTTCATTCAAAGGGAAGTTGAGCATAGAGATCAGCCTGAGGTATGTATTGGAAGCTTCCAAACTTGCATCCCTCAACAAGAGGAGTCAAGTATCTACCTGGGCCACTAACCAGAGCTAGCAGACATTGAATTGCTGCTATTTACTGGATTATTGCTTCAATCTATTCAGAGCACATCTAATACAATATACTTTTGAGTTTTTATCTTATAGCAGGTATCCTGGCGGCCCAATTAATATTTGATTCTTCTAGGTGTTATTCAGATGATGGTCCATATTAAATTCTTTCTGTTCTAGGATATATCTAACAATCAGAATATCTATTATTACTGGCTTCATATTTGAGAGCCTTTTGAGGTGTGCTGATTAAATGTGCAATATCTGCAGGTTTGATTAAATAATTATTTATAGTGCTTTGGTCCATGTCAGGATGTCATTTGATCATTGATTTATCATTCCTGTGTCCAAGTTTCCTGAGTTTTCATGTTGCCCTCATCCTTAGGGCTGCATTGTATGCGCCCAAAATTATCATTTGAATATGCTAGTTATTCAATATCCCAAAATCTTGATAGAGCTCTATATCATCAAGCTCATCCAACCTGGATTCCCAGACAAAAATTCTTTGTATCTTCCAGGAATCTCAGCATGCATTTCTTTTTGAGATAATCGGTTCTATGTCTGTTACAGACTAGATGTCTTGCAGCCTACCCCCATAACCCTGCCCAAATATTCTGGAACCAGTTGTATGACAATTCTAGAGCAGGCTACCAACAGCCATGTTGTAAATGATCTTCCTGCATATCACAGTCAATAACCCTGAAGTTTTTATGGGATTAAATAAGGTTCATTTAGGTCATCCAACACACCTGCTGAGTTTTGGATGGCATGCTATGGTGTTCAAACAATGAAGAAGCTTTTTAATTAGGAGTAATTTTTGTGTTTTGGAGCCCAGATTCCTGCATCCTGAAGCTACTATGATATCAGCTGCTTATAAACCAAACCAATTCCACACCCAATAGGTCAAACATCTGTTGTACCTTTATTCCCTTTGAGGCCCACAATTCAGGTTGTCAAGGTATATAACCTGCTGCAGAAGTAAGAAATATATTAACACTACCTTCCCAGGATTACAAGGGGCAAATAAAGTAATTTTTAAACCTTTTGAGATAAATAAAATATCTCAGTATAAAAACGGGAAAAACCCAATCTAAAAACTAAAGTGAAAATCAAGGGAATTATATTAAATTGCAATAGATTTGGATCCACTTTGGTTTTATTTTTAGACTAAGTTGTTTTGTTTTTAGACTGATATTTTTTTACCTCAACAGGGTTGAAAATTACTGTAATAAAAAACATGATATTTAAAATGGGGTAAATATAACTGGTTTATTCCATAAGTAGGGTACTATTATAAGCTGGTACTGCCAAATTTTCTGGCGCAGCATCAGAAAAAACTTTAGCATGCTTCAAATTAGTTTAGAGCTACCTTGATTAGTGTAGATTTGTTGGCTAAAGAGCTACCAGATTCATGAAGCTGGATATTTTCTTCTCTGGTATAACCCAATTTACTAAGATATCCCAGAAATTCTCCCTTGCTGGTATACTAGAATATAGGAAGCATTATACTTATCTCACAGTGATCTCATATTGGTTTTCTGACTTATTATGAACTCTTTTTCTTTAGAGATGATCATGTTTACAAGCTAAGGGGAAGCCCAGGATTAGATATCCTTCTTAAAATCCAAATTAAATCCTATTTAATTGGGAGCTAACACATTTGATTCATTGTTTACTCTTACTTCAGGATGGTATCAAGTATCATCTAAAATATAAGTCCTAAAACTCTTAGATGTGATATTGATCTTCAATGGTGCAATAATCTGCAAACATCTCACTTGATAGATTAACATATGTGCTGAGCCTCAAAATATATCTGATTAATGTAATTCAGGGGTATAGATATATCTTGGGTTCACTTTAGATAATTTTCAGCCTCATAGAGCAGTGATAAAAGGCAAGTTTTCCCCTTCCATAGACTTTATATCCTCACCCATTATTAGAAATCTTCCTTGAGCCCATAGATTACCAGAAAGCTCACATTTTTATCCAAGGTACATGTTAATTCTCCCATACCATAGTTTGATAAACATGTTTATAACTTACATGAGTGCTTTAGATAAGGAAGCTGAATCATGGATACTTTACCCAGATTCTCTTCAGCCAGATGTGTGTTAGATTATAATATAATGGCCATTCAAACCCAGCCTTAGCCATGAGCAATTGATATAGTGAGCTACCCTTTTAGTGAGCCCTGGAATATAATATCATATATAACTTGATTTATAAATTAACACTTTCCAAAAAATTTCAAGTTGAAGTGGTGGCAGATCCTTAATGATGCTCACCTTTTAGGATCAGGTTGGATAGCTTTATCTCAAAAATCACAGTAAAATATGTAACTCTTTCTTAAATAAGCACCCCTTGGAATTTTTAATATACAAATGATTGTTCATATGTCAGTCCAAGGTTTTCTTTCAGCCCTTCAAACAACTTCCCACACTCTTGCTGAACATTGCAATCTCATTAAGGTAGATAGAGCATTTCCCCTAAATGAGAACATACAGAATTGGCCATGATAGAAGTAGGTTTGGTTATTTTGAGATATACAGATCTCTTGGCCAAGCTTTCAGATCAGCCAGTATTTATATTTAAAGCAGTTTAATTGATAAAATCCAAGTTTTCCTGATCTGACTGTATCCATTAGTGATATTTGGATAAGAAATTTCCCTTTCCAAATAATCCATAAGATCCTCAAGTAAATGAAGAATGCGTTTTTTAAAAGCCATCCAGTTTCAAGTGCTCAACCTGCGAGAGGAAGTAAAGCACCTGCCAGTTAACAAAAAATATTCTGCTCCATGAAGAGGCTTGAAAGATTTTATCAAGCCTCAGTCAATCCAGCCTTGAAATGAATCCCATAATATATCCTCTTTACTGAAGCCAGATAGTGGTAAGTGAGCTTTGGGTAGACTCCACCTGATATCAACCTCATGGGATGAGCTTTGCTCATGCAGTAGGCCCAGAAGATATTTGTTAAAGTATAATTCTCCACCAGCTGCAGCACTGCTACCTTGGGGCACAGTTATCAATACTAACTTTACACCAGTAACCTTGTCCTAGTAATTTTCATCTTTTTATCCTTGGAGAGAGATGGATCTTTATTCTTTTATGAGAGTTAAAAGGTTTAAATTAGCCTTTATCAGATTATCCCTAGCCTCAGAATAAATTATTGACTACAGACTATTAGTGGTACTTACTGTACCTTTTAGAGCTTCTGAGATCAATAAAAAACAAGCTCAGAGCTTCATAAGTTATGTGACAAAAAATCAAGATTGTCTGTTTATGTGAATTTCCCATATGACATAACTCCCTGAAGATTTATTTTCTACACAGGTTATGTGGGCTCTGAACTTGGCTTTGTTCTTCTATCTCAGAAGCTCTAGAAAGTACAGGATATGACCCAGGCTCCCTAGCTAAAACTAGGATATGCCTTGTGGAGAAACCCCAGACCAGCAACATAATCAGATCAAAAGAATTTACATGTACAGTTAAGATGATATAGTTTGGGCAAATGAATATGATACTGTCTTGTGTGTGATCTGGATACAGATTTTATCATAAAGTTCAATAGCTTTGATGTGTAAATTGGATGAGAGCAATTGTGATGGTCCACCTGGAAGCAGTTTAGAAGATGAGGGTAGATTTGGCTTCAAATAAAGACTCTATACTGGAAGTTTTTTCATTGATAGTAGTTTTGAGACAGGTAGAGGCCTAGTAGGCAAATTTGGCTACTATGGAAGGTAAGGTAAACCTACTAGGTAACTTTGACTACTAGAGTGTGAAAAAATATTTCAGCCTAGTAGGTAACTGGTGACTACTAGGGCTGAAGAGTGATACAGTCTGGAAGGTAATCTTGGTTGCTATGATATTGGTTGATAGGTTTGAACCCAGAAAGTAAAGCTGGCTGTTGAAGGTTGGTCAGGTATCTTCACCCAGTAGGTAACATGGGCTACTAGGGTGAGGAATAGAGCAACCCAGTAGGAAACAGGTGGCTACTAGAGCCAGAAGAACCAAAAGTGCAGTAGGTAACAAAGAGCTACCAGGAAGAAATGAGCTGAGGTAGCTCAAAAGGATCCCTTGGCCACTTGCAGGAAGTCTGTAAGTGGGGCCCTTACTTAAAGAACTGGCAAGAGGTCCTTGTTAATGTTTCCCTGGAGGCTTTGGAGAGGCCCTGAAGCTACTGTTGGGGGCATGAATATGCTCAGGGGTGTCATCAGGGTGGCTGCTTGGGGAAGCAGCTGCAGAACTTGATGATGATCAGGCATCTGGGAAGTAAAGTTGGCTACTTTGCACCTGAAAGCTCAGGATTAACCACCTGAGTGATTAAAGACAACTGCATAGACATGAGGATTGTCTATGGTTGATGGCCTATAGTAATGGTCACTTATGTAGACCCAGTCAAATGCTAACCTATTTGAGGAAATCTTATTACCTGAGACTGAGACGTTAGTAACAGGGGCTGAAAAGTGGAACCAAAAAGTTGTTCATAGGAAAAGATCCCAGTGAAAACTAGTGAAAAAGACCTGGATGATCACAATGAAGACTAGTTGAAGGACTGGAGAATCTTAGGAACCTAGGTGGTTCATAGGAAGAACTAGCTGATGGACTAGAAAGGACTTTCTGAAGGGTCAGAAGATCATGGAGCAGGTCTAGCCAAAGAACTAGAAGTTGGGTAAGATGAATCAGCAGAAGTATATGAAGGAGCAAAAATGTTGATTTAGACTATGAAAGTAGGATTATTAACCAGAAAGAAGCAGTAAAAGAATTTATTAATCTGCCAAAAGATATTATAAAAATATTGAAATAATTATCATATATGAAAAGAGAAAGGAGAAGGAAATGATTCACAGAAATTGGCATGTAAATTTATTAAGTGCTGATTGAATAAAGGAGAGCCAAAGAGGTTGGAAAGGCAACAGTGCCCATGTTGACACTATAGTAAAGTGATGACCCAATTTTACATAATGTTGTCTCCTGGATGTTGACACTTTTTTAAGTAACAAAACACTTTATAATGAATAATTTTAATATAAAAAATATTTTAAACATAATATTATACTAAAAATGATCTCAGAGAGTCTAAAAATGCAATAAAAACATATCACAAGTAATAAGAATAAGGAGATATAAGCAAGTATTTTTCAATTTACTATGAAAATTACACTCTTTATTATAAATTATTTTTTATTCCCATAAAAATTAAAATTCTAATGATCCAAAAATAAATATATCTTATATATAATAATAATTATAAAATATATGAAAACTTTTAATTTAAATTTATTATACTTTATATAAGCACAACTGAAAATATCTCATACCTTAAAGATAAAATAACAAAACATAATATATTTCTTACAAAACCACATTGTAACTGTATCTTAAACTTACCTTTTAACCCTAAAAAGATTAGTAATGTCCAAAAAAATAAAAAAATGAAAGTTTAAAATTAAAAAGTATACAGGAAAAGCAAGGTTTATTAAGATAATCAAAGCCACCAGCAAGAGCAATGGCAATGTCCTCAAGGTACTTTTTAATCTCTGCCACCTTGTAATTTTTCTTTACCACCTTCTGAATGTCCTCCTGGTAGTCCTGCTCCCTGGACTTTCTCTTCTTGGGGACCACCTGGTTGGCCAGGTTGCAAAGCTTGGAAACAGTCCAGGCTGCTCCTCCTGTAGCTTCTGGAAGAACTTTTTGTATTTGGGGTTTAACCCAAACTTCACCTTCAGGTGCTTGTGCCACACTTTCAGGCTGGATGTGGTCTGCATCTCCCCCTTGAGGCAGGTACTTTGACAGTTCCAAGGGGCAGTGGCCCCACACTTTTCTCTCTGGGCAGTCACCTTCTTTCTTACCCACTGCCTCTCAAAGTAATCAAGGTAGACCTTGAATATGATGGAGTGCTTATTGATGTAAGCATCTTCCAGGAGGACCTCAAAGCCAATCACAGCATCTTGAGGCGCACAAAAGCCAAGGCAGCAAACTTAGTCAGGGTAAAGCAGCACTTCCCCTTACCATTGTTAAGGTAATTCTCAAAAAGGTCCTTCTTTCTCTTAGAGTGTTTGATGAGGGCCTGCCTAAAATGGAAGAAGCAGCCCTGTACTTCTCCATTGAAGGTGGCCTCAAAGGCTCTGAACTGAGTTTGCTCAAAGTCCATGATAATCACCTTTGGCCCAAGTGAGCGCGCATGAGCTAAATCCTCTGCAGCTAGGGTGGACTTATCCTTCTCAGCGGAGGAGGGGGTTTGCCCTTGTGGCATGAGTGGGAGGGGGAGCTGATTGGTGGGAAGGGAGCTCAAAGCATCCTGGAAAATCTTGAAGTCTTTGGTGTAGACTTCAGTCTTGGCATCAGGAAGGAGAAAGAAGACAAGGGGGATAACCTGGTCATTGAACTGCCCATGCAGGACCCAAGGCTGCTTGAAGAGAGAGGGGCAAGTAGCAAATGTGCCGTTGCTGTCAGGGAATTCTTCCCTGACTACAACTACTTATCTTATATTAATGAGGGACCAATTTTAACCTCTTTAACCCGCCCTGAAGACAAAAAATTATGGGTGGAATCATTGACTGGTTCAAACATTGACCAGGACAGGGATTAAACCCAGAACCCTAAAGTTAATTCAACAGTTAGTTTAAAGACTATAGTTCAAGTTAAATTACCTATTTATAATGATTTAATTCATTTGACAATGGTTTCTGACTTTGGGTTTGCCTCTGGAAGTGTTAATAAGCCACTTATACACATCACTTATTGCTCAAAAGATTATTGGCTGCCTCAAGCCTTGTTGCCACTCTTGGACCTGCTCCCAATACTTCAAATTCAAACGCCATACTTGATCTGCCCTCTTATTCAACTGATGAACTGCTTAATTGATGATAAACTTGTGGCTGTTTCTGGGTGCTCCTTGTACAATTTACTTATCCCATTCATTAAGTCTCAAATTGAGGCTCAGTTAAGACAGGTAGCTATTATTAAAATGATAACTATGAAACACATTTTGGAGATCCCCTAACATTTTAAGACCCTCTTAAAAATTACTCCACCTCACTTTGGGTATTTAAGTGAGCATTTCATATATTTTATACTTGTTCCAATAATAAAGACTTTATTCTACTCTACTCCTGCTCACACTTATCTTCTGATTTCTCATTAGAAACCATGAAAGGAAGTTTATTCCTGTCCTGGTTTTTAGCCCTCCTGCTTACAGTTGCATTAGGTCTTGAAAACTCTACTCCCACCACTGACTGGCACAATTCCTCCCCAATGATTCCCACCAGAAGGAGTCTCTGGCTAATGGGTGGTTCAGCATCCCTCTGGTCACTGAGGAAGAAAGTTATATTATGGTTGCAACATCACTCCTCCTCCTCCTCCTCCAGTAGAACCTTCTCTGGTTAGACCCAACACATTTTTACCTGTTGACATACTTAGTAGGGTATTATCTATTGGGTTGGTTCAGCTCCATGATAGGTAGATTTGCTTATTTGGGCCACTTGGGCCACCTTTCCATGGTCACAGTGCCCATTGGTTTGGTTATTGTAAGACTTAACATAGGGGCCTTGGCCCAGCAGATTGGGGGCTTATTCCCCTCAAGTGGGTCCCTGACAGTTGCACAGCCAGGTAGTAACCAGAATAGAGCTATCTAGATTTTGAGTTGTAGGCGTAGGCAATGATCCTATCCCTTACTTTCTGGCCAATTGTCATGGATCAGGAGACATCTCTCCATCCTCAGTTTTCTTGAGGGCATTGGAAAGGACCAGGTCTTCAATGGTGATGACGCTCCTGGCCAGGGGGTTTGAGGCTTGGCACCTATCACTAACAAACTTAAACAACTGGGTGTGGGTTGTCACCCTCTTCAGATTAGTGGGGGAGAGATGCTTACAGGAAAGCACAACCAGCTGAGTGGGTGAAGGTCCTTGGAAGGTAGGCATAATCTGCACCAAATACCATTTGAGAAGGCAGGAGATGGTAGTGTTGAGCATGATGAAAGTAGTGCTCACCCTAATAGTTTGTACCAAGTCCCAGGCCTCAGTATTGAGCTGCACTGGGCATGAGTGATCCTCGGCAGGTATAATGCCAGCCTTGAAGCCCCAGTTGGCATTATTGCATAAGAAGATGTAACCATTTGCTACCATGGCTGGCCCCTCTTTGACGCTCATTATGGGAAGTATTTTAGCAAGGTGGAAGTTGGACGCCGAACTTCCCATCAGCATTGCAGATATTGTGGGCCAACAGAGGGTCCCAGGGGCCAGCAGAGAGCGGGAAGTAGATCAGGGCGGGGCTTTATATCATCCCCAGATGAACTTGAAGGAGAGGAGTTTGAGCGGGGGAAGCAGAAAGGGGCTTGTCTTAGTGCTCCTTGTGTTTAGGAGATTTATCCTTGGGAGGGGACTTCTTGGCTTGGCACCACTTCTTGCAGGGGCTCCTTTGTCTGAGCCGAGTTGTAGAAACTGTGATCTGAAGGGAACCATCAGATTTCTCTCCCCAGTGGAGCAAGCAGAGCTCTTCTTGAGAGAGGGCTCAGGGAAGTGATTTATCAAAGGCTTTGTGTAGGGGTTTGAGAGTAGCCTTCCTTGATGAGACAGGCTTTTTCTTGGTGGCTTTGGTGGGCTCAGAGTGATGCTTGGAACCCTTTGGTTGTTTTGAGGTGTTCTTGTCTTAAAATAATACATAAAAGGGTTTAAGATAAAGCAATGTATTTAAAAAAACTATAAAACATAATAAATAAAAATTAAACATTATAGGAGATTTATTGGTATTTAAAAGTTAAAAAATACTTGAATAGTCTTTATTTTAATATAGTTTCAAATAACAAGTTAAAAGTTAAGAGATTTATTTGAAAGTTTTAGCTTTATAAATAGATTTTATTTAAAAATTAGAAAATATGAAAAAGAAAATTTAAAAATACAACATGTCAAAAAATCAGATGATTTTTATTATGTAAAACATAAAGTTTTATATGTGAGAAATGAAAAGTATTGACATTATGAGTGACAATTAGTAAAAAAGCTGTAAAAATACTCACTATTGATTAGAAAAATTGTAGATATTATTTTTGACAACATTGTCACGTCAACATTTTTTTGAAAATTTACTATGAAAAAACATAGTACACTTAATTAAATTTACGCAGATTAGCAAATATTAACCATTTCTGTGTTTTTACTCACATAATAAAATTTAAAAATATGAAAATAAGTAAAAAAATAACCAAATTTCTTTATTTCTTTATCAAATTATATTTGGGTAGTGGAATATGATATTTTACCATAGCACTTATGAAAGATGTTAACAAGTTGTTTTCAGTAATGAAAAGGGTAAAGTGTTGACAACGCCACTTACAACATTCTTTATATGAGGTGGCATATTAGTTTAAGCTTAATAATCACTCTAATTTGCTTAAATCTACCCCCAGTGGATATCACAAGCTAAATAAACAAAATTTCCTGAGTGTCAATGTCAGGAAATCCTGATCTATCAGGGTTGACTGATCCATATTCCCATCACCAAAGCTAATTGGCTAACAATAGACGGACCACAGCCAGGTTAAGACTTCTATTCCGGAATACAGAGAAACCATATCAAGATTGTTATATTTTGAATCCAGAAGACACCTGAGACATTCCTGGTCTCAGGTCACAGGATAATACAGAAGCTTCTATAATTATATGTTAGGCATTCTGGAATCCCCAAAAACAGACACAAACCTGTTCACAGAATAAAGGCGGGAAAATACAAACATCCTGTGTCACCACAAAATGAGACAGAAGACCACCTGGGAAAACCTTGTACACTAGACCAAAAATAAGACAGGGGCCGGCTATGGATGTCAAAATAATTGACTGCAACTAAGTCAAGGGATATCTAGGCTGAAGAGGAGAAATCAGCAGCCCAGAATATTACCTCATTCCAAAACCTTATTCAGGGTTGTAATCCAACTCTGGGGGTGAAACTAGTAGCTTGGGGATAATAGGCTAGCTAGTAAGAGTTGTCCGCAGCTAAACGCCAGTCTGGCTGCTAGCTGCATACTATAAAAAGTCCTTCCAAGATCACTTGGAAGGCAGAGAGAAAAATAATCATCATCATCACTACTACTAAGCCAAATAGCAGTAGTGTAAAGTACAATAAGAGCTTATTATTGTTACTTGGAATCCTGCCAAACCACCAAAGACAGTGTCGCTTCCCAAAGACCACAGGACTTCTATATCACTTGGCTCAAGAAGCAACAGAACACAGCCCATTTCAGCATCCATACACACCAATTGGAAGCTCATCTGTCTTCATACAGATATTCTTATCCCAAAATGCATAATACAATTAATAAAAACTATATCTCTTCTTCCTCAAGATCCAAAAATCTTGACAGTCAACATTATTTTTAATAATAAATTCTATAGTAACTTACATAGTAACTCACACTTAAATCATTGGAATGCCGTTAGCCACTAATCCACTTAATATATTAAAGCCAGAATAAGTGCCACATATATATTTATAAGATGAACATTTTAATAATCAAATGTATGTGCAATTTTTTTTTCAATATAACAATTCAATAATTTCTTTTAAATGTGCACTTAATTTTTTTGTTATAGATGTTTCAGTTTTATTATTAAAAATAAGTTATGCTTAAAAAGTGTTGACATTGACACTTTAATGTCGTGAAAACAAATAAAAATAAACTAAATTTTATTAGTAAACATAAAGGAAAAATTTGGTTAAATTGAGCTTTTTATTAAGCTTAATATTAAATTGTGTCAAAATGGGCACAATTTGTTTGTGTTTTCTGAGTTTTCACCCCTGAACGCTTTAAAAAAGAATTAAGCTAACACAACTAGCAAAAAACATAGGAGATTTTGAGTTTTGAGTTGGCAGTGACCATGTCAACAAAGTTTCAACATGGGCGCTGCTGCCGCTGGAAACAGGACAGAGAACTTTGAAGACAAAGGCTAGGGTTTTGCTAAAATGGTTAAGAGAGATAAGAAGCAAGCAACAGTTGGGTTCAAAGTGCCAAAATGGTGAATAAACATGGAGAAACTCAGAGAAACATTGAAAAATTAAGGGTTCAAAAATCCCTTAAGTAAAACATATATGGAAGTGCTTGAGTTTTGCTGGAGAAACGTGACAGGAATCATAGCAAAATAGTTCAAAATGTGGAGCCAAGGTTTTTTAAGAGAAAGACAGTGATAGGTCAAACCAGGGTCAAGAGCAAGTCATTTGGGTAAAAGTTTTGGCAAAACAGTCCAATCCAGGAGTTTGATTGGCTTCAGGTTGAAGCTTGTTTAATTGCCATTTTAAGGGCTTTAACTGAAGAGTTTAAGCCTAAAAAATGGGGGAATTAAGAAGAAAAAGCAGGGGTTTAATTGGCTAAAGTAAGTTAAAAGGTTTAATTTATTATAAAGCAGGAAAGCTGGATAGTTTAAGCCTGGAAAACTAGAAGTTCTGAAAGAAAGAAGGACTGAAACAAGGAGCTATAAAAGGGGGTTCAATCTGAGACTTTTGAGATACTGGATCAAGTGGAATAACTAGGCCACTAAAGCTGAACAGAGAGCTAGAGACCAAGATAAAGGTGCAGAAGCCCAAGGCAAAGGGCAGAAGCCCAAGATTAACAAGATGGAGCTTAAGATACAGGAGCAAAAGCCAAGCCAAGATCAGCAGTCCAAGACTAAGGTGAATGAGTCTAAGACCAAGTACAATGAGCCCAAGAGATTATTGTAGGACTCCAATTATTGGCTCATCCATACTGTTTCTCAGACCCTTGGGCTGTATATCAGAAGGTTTCTAAGGGGATCTTCCTTCTTAAAGTGGATAAAAGCCCATTTTGACCCCTGATCAAATTTCCAGTAGTAAAGATAGACCCTATAAGTGAGTTGCCTAATATCTTATACCCTATTCAAGGGGAGGTATACCCCTACCTCCAAAGCTGCAAAGGTTTTCCACTATTAAGTCTTCACAGGAGGAGTGGGAAAGATTAACTAGACACCTTGAGATGACATAAAAGGGAATGAAGTTTATTGGAAATGAGTTTACTATATTTTTTAAGGATTGATACAGGCCCACAGAGGGACTAGCACCAGATGAAGTTCAAGTGCATGATGGGGATGCCCCCTAGTAATAGGGAAAGTATTGACAGAGCTTTCAGTAATGCAGGCCAAGTATAAGAAACTTATAGAAAATCACCTACTGCTACTAGGGAATGACAACTCCTTTCAGTTGGTCCCTATCTATGACCCAGGACACACCATGGAGACTGATGAAGAGGAACCCCAAAGCAAGTAATACTCTCCTTAAAAGATCTGGTACAGAAGTCCATCCAGCCTAAGGTCAACAGTCTTTGGATGACAGCCATCTTTATAAAGAGGCTAGCAGGGAATTTTCCTTTTATTGGTGTAGACATTTATGGGAACCAGATCTCTAAAGAACTTTTGGCTTTAGATGGAATCAATCCCATGCTAGCTATATTTTGTGGTACGCCCCTTACTCCCAACACTGTTTTTCTGAGGAACTAAAGTCAACCCTTATGGTATCATTTATGGTGTATCAGAATATATCTTTTTCTATAAGAAATTTGAAATAGTATTGAATTTTAGCTTCTCAGAAAAAAAGGTATCAAAAATAAGCTGGATACAAACTTTGTAGAAGGCTTGCCTTACACAACAGATGAAGAAAAATACCTCCCCCTAGGTGTAAGGATCTTTTAAAAAAGTCTGTGCCAGGTCCCAGGACAGGAAAAAGAGATACAAAGTGTTGCAGATTTCATCAAGCCCCTTAGTCTAAAAGCACCCTAGATTTCATTATTAGCTTGAGTCCTATCAGATCTGCTCTTTTTATTTAATTGTTGGTTAGACCTTGGATTTTATTTCAGTATATAATTGTTACAATCTTGCTGCCTTGTTTTACCCTCTCAAAGATCCTTTTAATTTTTAAGTTTGACTTGCTACCAATATTCTTAAAGCAATCAAATTTACTTTTGGCTATTTCTTATTTAAATTTAAAATTTAAAGCCCTAGCTTCATTCCCCTAATTCATGTTCACATTAAGACTATTGTTGTAACTGTGCTGTTTTAGCAGAGTTACAAGGGGGGATATTGAAAACTAGATCATTATCTTTATTTGGAGATAGGGGTTATATAGTTGCTGTGAATCAACTTTAGAGGAATATGAATTTGTAGATCATTCAGTTGGATGGTGAAGGGGGTGGCTTGTTCCTGGTAAATTTTCAGGTGCCAAATAAAGTCACCCACTAAATAGGATCATTGTTTGTTCATGTTGTTGGATTTGGCAATTCAAGTTGACTTCCTTGTTTGAGAACAGGTCACAGGTAAGTTATATTGCAGGTCACAAACCTGCTTAGTTGGAACCTTGTTGGCAAGTCAATCATGCTGTTTTGACACACACACCCTGGCTGAAGGTTGGCCTTGTCTGGAGGGAGGTTGTCAGGGAGGTTATCGGGGGGCAAGCACCGTACTGGACTAGCTATTGTTTGGTTGCAGGTAGTGCGGCCTCTTATTGCTTCTGTTGGGCCTTGCAAGGTTGTAATCAATTGTGATGTAAGACTTTGTCTTGCTTACAAAACCCAAGTCCTTGTACCAGGTAAGTATTATTTTTGTTTAACTTTAATATGATAGCAGGGCCTACTTTTTCAGGCTGTAGCTTGCTTTTATCTGAGTTCATTACCCAGACTTTGTCCCCAGCTTTGTGCCTGGAATGAATATAAGCAAATAAGTCTCAAAGACGTCTTTCTTCCTTCTCCAGCCAGTCACTGTTGGCTTGTGCTACTTGGGGTGCAGAACAAGGTGGATTTTTGTTGGATATTTCCAACTTTGGCCCAGTGAGGGCTTGAGATGTTTGGTTGCATGCCATATACAAGCTCAAAAGGACTCTTCCCAGTTGATCTGTTCACCCAGGTGCAGCATACAAGAAGTGCAGTTGGTAGTTACTTGGCCCAGTCCTCAGATCTCCTGGCTGTGATCTTGGCAAGGGCCTGCACTAGGCTGCTGTTTATGCGCTCAATCTGCCCATTGACTTGAGGATGATAGGGTGTGGTTACAGTATGTTTGACCCCATATTTTTTGAGGTAAATGTTGGTGTTTTCTGATTTTGATTCTTTCCCTCTGTCTGTGATCAATAGTTTGTGTTTTTCAAACTTGCTAATTATTTCTCTTCCAATGAATGATTGGATGTTGCTGCCAGTGTGTGCCTTCACCACCTGCGCTACTATCCAGCAAGTGGAAAAGTCAATGGTGGTGATGATGTACTTTTTGATGTTATGTTTCCCCAGCATTGACCTGAAAATGTTGAGGCCCACACCTTGAAGGGTATTTGAAAGCAAATTATCAATATAGACTTTGCGGGGGTATCACTTTTTGTGAACTTTTTGCATACTTCACATTGTTCAAGGACCTCCTGTACATCTCAGTATAAGGTTGGCCACCATGGTTTATGCTTTAGGAATTCATAGAGATTTTGGCTTTTTGTATGGCCCAGGTATCAATGGTAACATATTATGGTGTCAACTCTTTGGTGTGTGGGAATGTACAGGGCAGTGCTTTCATTGGTCATCTTTTGATGCAGGGTGCTGTATACGTCAGTGAAGAGATGCTCATCTTTGATGACAGTTTCCTTAGTGATATCAGTGGTACCTGGCGGAAAACCTTTATCTTTGGTTCTAAGCACCAATAGAAGCCGGTCAGGGTCATGACTAACTCAGGCCCTGTATTATATTGAATGTTCATGTTGTTTCTTTCCAGTAACTCCATCCAGAATGCTTGGCGCCTGGACAATTTGGTCTGGGTTTTGAAGTAGATGTGGGACTTATGATCAGTTGAGGTGGTGACTTCCTCCTGGCGCTTAAGGTTTTAGCGCCATTTTACAAGGCAAAAGATGATGGCAAGTAGCTCCTTGTCATTAATTGGGTACCAGAGCTTGCCATCAGTTTTCTTGCAGGACTTATAGGCCATGGGAAAGGAATCACTGTTGCCTGTTTTGATTCTAAGTACGCCTCCAATGGAAGCATCTGAGGCGTTGGTTTCCATCTGATAGTTTCCATCTTGATTTGGGTATTGCAAGATGGGGGCAGAAATTGATTTCTCCTTGAGGTAGCAAAAGAAGAGGTCTTGTTGTGGGGTCCATATGAAATAAGATTTGATCCCTGGTATTGCGGATAGGGGGCTATCAGGACACCACAGTTAGTTATGAATCTTCAGACATAGGCTATCATCCCTAGGAAGGTACAGAGCTCCGCCCTGTCCTTGGGTGAAGGTATCTTGCAGATGGCCTGAATCTTTTGTTTTTCAGGTTTGATGCCATCCTTAGACACTATGTGCCTTAGGAATGGCAGCTGTTTGCAGAAGAACTGACACTTGGACGGTTTGGCCAATAGTTTGTGCTGAGCTAGGGTTCTGAAGACGGCTTCCAGGTGTATATAATGTTGTTCTACTGAGGGAATATACACAATTGTGTTGTCTAGATATACCAGCGCATATTTGCTGATGGGGTGCAAAGACCTCATTCATGAAGGTGATAAAGGTCAATGGTGCATTTTTCATCCCAAAGTTAGGTACAGCACATTTTTAAGATCCATATTTGGTAAAAAAGATGTCTTGTGTATGTTTTCTTCTTTGATTTGGATTTGGTTGTAGCCTGCCTTCAAATCAATTTTGGAGATGACAGTGGCCTCACCTAAGGCATCAAAGAGATTGTTGATAAGTGGGAGCAAGTATCAATTCTTGATGGTCACTTCATTCAGTGCTCAGCAGTTGGTAAAAAGTCTAAGGGACCTGTCTTTCTTTGCTACAAATAATACAGCGGCGCCAAAGGGAGATTGGGATGGGCGGATAAGTCCTTACTCCAATGCTTCCCTGAGGTATGCACACAATGTGTTTTCTTCATTTGGTGTGAGGCAGTATATAGATAATCCTTAGGCACTGCTCCTTTGAGTTGGATGGAGTGTTGTATGTGTCTCTCTGGTGGCAACCCTGGCAGAGCCTCTTTGAAGATTTCTGGATGGTGGGCTACAATTTTTAAATCCTGAGGGGTGGTAGTATCCTGGTGGTCCTTATCGTATATGATCTTGTACTGGCAGGAGTCCCAGTCAATTACCTTGAGGTTCTTCTTTTCATTCAGGGTTTCTGTAATGTGCAAAAAGACGTGGTTGCACAGGAGCTGGTCCACTGAGTCAGGGTAGATCTGGTGATTGATGCCTTTATGCTTAATGGTTAATATCAAGGTGACCCAGTCCATGTGAGGGTTGTTCTTTTGTAACCAATCTAACCCCAGTACAATGTCAAACTTTAGAAAGTTGATGATGGAACCTTGGATGGTGGAGTGGAGGTTCTCAAGCATGGCAGAGAAGGGGGTGGTTTCCCTTGTCACAGCAATGTGATGTTTGTCAGCCAGGATCATATTTTTAATCCGCAAAAGATTAGTGGCCAGCTTGAACTTATTCACAAAGCTGTTGTTGACTAAGGTTTGATCTGCGCCTGAGTCTAAGAGTGCTGAGCCTGTGTAACTTCAAAAGCAGAAAGGGTAAGACATTAATTTATTGGGATTTCTGGCAATGGTGTAGAGTACTGGGTGTTCCAAGGGGACCTGGATCATTGGGCATTGGTCTACTTCTTTAGAGTGCTACTTTTGTTGGACAAGGAATAGTCTGGGGGAGAAAATGGCTTTCTTAATGCTCTCCCCAGGCTTTTCCCTTGTCCTGATTGTCCTACGTAGTACTGACTCTAAAGTGAGTGCAGTTTGATTGTCCATTATTACTGCTATTGTGGCTGTTTGATCCCAAGGGTTTGTGGCCCACACCACTGTTGTTATTGCTGTTGTCAGGTGGAGGAAAATTAGTGTGGCCTGACAGGCAAGAGTCCTTGGGTCTCTCTCTCTTTCCATCCTGAGCCTTGTAGAGGGCATTTTACGTTTGCTCTACTATCTCTGCCTCACAGTAGAGGCTCTGCAGATTGCTGAATTGGTCCAGGTTGACGTGTCTCATTATGTGCGTCTTGAGTGTGTTGTAGTACAGGAGGTGTGTAGCTAGATTATCAAATGCCATGTCAGGAGGTGCCCACAGGCAGAGCTCTTTGTACGCGCAGGTGAGCTCTTTCACTGTACCAGCTTGGTTCAGGTTCTTTACTTGACTTATGATCATGAGGGTGGTGTCCTTCATTACAAATTTTGCTAGGAAGTCCTGCTTTAAGGTGTCCCAGTCTTCCTCAGAGTGGTCTTCATTACATTTGTTGCACCATGTACCTACACCATGTGTAAAGCAGATGAATATCTCTGCAATCCAGAAACTTTGCAGGTATTCCATGTGCACCAACTTTTTTTATTCTAATTGTATCCATGCTGTGGCATTTGTTGTTTCTGGCTCCAGCAAATGAATCCAAGGCAGTGACAAACAAACGTTAGGCTACATGAGCGGGCATGATACTTTTGTTTGTCACTTAAGGGGTGGTAGTAGGTGTTTGAAAGAATCCTTGCATTGATAGGGAGTTAAAGGCGGGGACCAGCATAACCATGTTTTTGTACATTAAAAAACCTTCTGGTATTTTGGTGCCCAGCATGTAGGGCGTTCAGTCTACAGGGAGGCCAGACATGATTCTTTTGTAGATTTGTTGACTGCGGCAAGTAAGGACAGCATGAATAGTTTGGGGGAAAAGTAGGATGGAGAACCTACTTCTGCTACCAATGTTGTGACTGTGCTGTTTTAGAAGAGTTATGAGGGGTAAATATCAGAAACTAGATATTTATCTTTATTTAGAGATAGAAATTATATAGTTGTTGTAAATGATCTTAAGAGAAACATAATTATGTAGATCATTCAGTTGGATGATGAAGGGGATGGTTGGTTCCTGGTAAAGGGTCAGGTGCTGAATCAAGTCACAAACCAAATAGGATCATTGTTTGTTCATTTTGTTGCTTTTGGAAATTTAAGTTGACTTTCTTGTTTAGGAACGGGTCACAGGGAAGTTGGATTGCATGTCACAAACCTGCTTAGTTGGAACCTTGTTGGAGGGTTAATCCTTCTTTTTTGACACTATATTAGTAGCCATATACTGGAAAGCTTACCTCTGGCTCCAACTTTCTGCTTGCTCTTTCTTTTTTCTTTGATTTTAAGCTTTAGGATTTATTTTTCAGTTTCAAACCTGATTTTTTTCTATCCCTTCTTGCTCTTACCACTGCTTCCCTAACCACCTTAGGTTGCTATTCTGTTCTAGATTCTTCTTTTATGTCACCATTTTGGTCCTGCTTTTTTTATACCTTGGGTTTACCTTAACCAAAAAAGATTAAAATTTAGATTGTTCCATGCAAGCTATCATTTGCCTGACCAAATCATTTTAAATCCATTCCTTTTCAAGAATTAATAGGTTAAATCTCTTCTCTTCTGCCACCACCTCATCTTCTCACTTGATAAATCAACACCTTTGAGCCAGCACTATCAACTTCAAGCTAGGATTGTTTGACTTGCCCTTCAAAGGGACCAGTTAGATTTTGGGGTGTGCAGTTTTTGTCTTTCCTACTTTCAAAAAAATATTCTAAAGCAATGGATTTGCTTACTCTTCCTAGGATTCCTCATGATTTCTTGTTCTCTCCCCTGAGAGATTTATAAAATACTTCTCTGACTATGATTCTTCTTAAACTACCTCTGGGGTTGACTCTAGCAGATATCCAGACCTTAGTATCAGTTTCTTAGATCATGCACTCATTTTAAGGCGGGATTTAATTTCCCCAAGTTTAATCAATTGTCCAAATCTTCATTTGATTGCTTACTGTCTGATAGGGGGCCAAAGCTCAGTTATTCTGGCAAGATCTTTCAACCCTCTTTTACTAAACCAACATGAATATTTTCTATTATCAAGACATCAGTTTATAGCCATATTCCTAGAAGCTTTAGGCATTATAACCCTACCTACCCATATTCTTTGACAATCAAATCCCCTGACATGCTTATCAGATTATGGGGCCTGGCTAGCTGATCTGATCCACAGTTAACTTAAGCTTCCCCTCATAAGTTTGACCCAATTTCAAGTGACATCTGATAGGGAGCTATGCAAAATTATCTATCAGCTAATCAAGATATGTGGTCATGTTTTTCATAAATAGCTGGTTTTAAAGCTGCCTTTTATTATATGGGATAGGTAGCCCCATTTAAAGGATCTGTATGGGGATTTGATAAGGCTTGCTGCAGATCTGAGCTAGAAATGGGTACTTTTACACCCAGGTACCATAAAAAATGTTCTTTCAGAGCTTGTTGTAGACTGCCTGTCCCAAGTAAGTTATATGCCACAAGATTGGTATGTGTATCTACTAGTAGCCAAGAAATGGCTTGCTTAAAAAATTATTCAATTGACTACTATTGACCAGCATGGTGATCTAAATGTGATAGTGTAATTGTTCATGAAACAATCATTTAATAGATCTATAGTGGGTGGAGCTATTCATGATGCCACTCTCATGAATTTTCTTTACTGAAAGCACTAGAATCATTGGTATAGTTATGAAAAGCTGCAAAAAAAGCTATTGTGGCCCTGAACTGGTGCACAGCATGCACAATCGCCTCTTGCCTTCTCATGGTCCTGTATACCTGTATAGAAATTCTTCACTTTAGTACTGGGTGGATCCTCAATAGCTTCACTCTATATAGCTTGCCTGATTTCTCCAACCAAGCCAGTCTTTACCCCGTTATCATTTATTCTTTCCTTCACAAGATTTTCACTATCCCACAACAGGTATGTTGATAGAAGAGCAACCATGGTACTAGCTATATTACAAGAATGATCAACTGATAGCCCAAAATATAGTAGAGATAAGATCACCTCAGCAACCCAGATACCTTTGCCCATCTTTCATAGGCTGAGCCAGGATTTAGTACCTTCCCTAGCTTACCATCATCATCCCAGTTTTTACTGATTCCTTCCAGCTCAACTTGCTTGCAACCATCCTAGCCATCTTCTATACCTGGCTTGGGTCAATAATTGATGCCTGCTGCATGGTATACATTCAGTTGAAGCTTTCCCAGGGATCAGGAAAACCTTTAAGCGGTGCCAGGGTATTGTAGATCCTTTCACTTTTTTGGGCTACCCAGCCAGCTTGGCTTGGGAGCTGGGGTATGGTATATGGGGTTTAATTGGTACTGGCTGATTTTGGAGGGTGGTAAATATTCTTTCTGGGATGGGGTATACAATCTTATAGAGAGGTTGCTGATGCTACAAACCTGGTAGGGTTACCTAAAAATTTCCTGGACCTTCCTGGAGTTAAATGAGGATATGTCCCTACTGATAAATATACTTTATTGGGATTGGGTATACTGGTATAAGATTTGAGTAGGGAGGAATAAGATGTTAGCCAGGTATTTGCCTAAAATATTGATCATATGGTCAATATATTTATAAAGGATGGTTGGCTAGCTTTACAGTTCAGTGGTGTACTGGGTATATCAGCATAGCTGGTCAAATCTTGTGGGTGGCCTGGGTTGGTTTAATCCTATTGATAATGATAATGGGTTCCAGTATCCATGAGGATAGGTTGTAACTGATGAACTCTGATTTATTAAGGGGAAGATGTATGGCACCTTTCCCATAGAGATCTAGGAAGTGTTTTAAGATATTCAAAGGTTATATCACAGATACCACATTGTATTGAAATATCCTCAAGAAGGAAGGATCATACTTTTGAAGTTTATTTGGATTAGGCTGATATTTAGGGAGCTGAGATGGGCAGGCACTGCCAACTCATGGGTGGTGACAGGATTTTGTTAGGTAAATAACCATATGGTAGTACACAGAGTGTCTCTTGCTGATAGAGTTTTAACTATTTTAGTTACCAGTTTGGATGAGGAGTATATAGTAATCTAAACCAAAACTTGGGCAGGTAATTGCTGCTACTGTGGCAATGGAGGTTGATTTTTTAATATAAGGTTTTTATAAGGGTTAAATGGAGATGATATTGATTTATCAACTAAGCCAGTTGATAAAACCATGCTTTAAGTTTTAGCATGGTTTGTGATGT